>OX387362.1:10944200-11238785 GCA_947563465.1 Archips xylosteana | reverse complement strand
CGCTACAAAAAAATTAAGTGAAAACTATGAAAACTGGAAAATGAAATGAAAATGGGAAATGTAGGGAAATTTGGATCTGAAAGTAAAATGCAGAAATGGGTAAATAATTTAGAATTTATTCCTAGTCAAATCACATGAACACATACACTTTATGTAAAATATTGAAAACCAGAGCATAAAAAGAAATCAGGGTCGGTTCGTGCTTATGGTAGGACTGAATTATAACTAAATATGTATGTGCTAATACTAAAGTCCCTACAAAATGTTATACCACCATTTGTGTGTAAATTACTGGAAACTTACTTTGAAAAGATAAAATCAGTTACCGGAATGTGTGGGAATTAGGGCCCACCTCATGGAAACAGGGCGTGGCTCCACGCCGGGAACTCCCTGCGGTTTCCTCCGGCCGTGGTCTCGGGAGCCTCGTCGTCCTGCCTCTGCTACCACGAAGTGTTGCCCCGCAGCTACTCAGTTGAGGTCATGCCAACCAGTATCACCGCTCTCATGCCTTGCTCATGCTCTCACTCGTGGAGAAAATATTGAGATGAGGCAAAGGATTTAAGAATGAAGTGGTGAAGTCCCCAAATGTAGCATTAATTGTTATTCTTGAAAGGTGTTATGGAAAAGCAATCATTGCAAATTGTCTTGAACATCTCTTGAAACAAACTCTTGAAAATGAAAATCTTGAAATAATCTCTTGTAAATGAAAATTATACCCTCCAGCCGCAACACGTCGGAATCGTGACTAAAATTACATGCTGGACCCGCCAACCCGCCGATCTTCGATCGCCATTCAAGTCTTCTTCGGACTTCGACTTTAAATTAAATGTATAAATTTAGATCTTGCGTCCGCGTCGCTTCAGCTCGCAAATAGGAAAAGCGTCTGACGCCGGAGCATTTCTAATGACAGCTCCGTTCTGTCAGCCCGGAATCTAACCGTTTTGGCCAACAAGAACGTTTCTGACAGAAAATTGGAAATATTGTTTATAATTACAAAGATATATGAAATGAAATCTGGAATATTATTTTGAATCTGAAACGAACTTAAGGAAAATAAAATGTAAAACCTGTGTGATTAAACTTTCGACTTGTCAGAAATACCTCATTGTGCAAAGTTAATATCACTGGCTACACCAGATGTTAAAAGACGAAGGACGAATAAGGAGCCTCTGTGGCTCGCCCAATCACGTCACGGAAACGAACCAATGACGATGTAAAATGTTTAAAGCGATAAGCGCGAAAGTTTAAATGTGGGACACTTTTCATAGTGCCGCGAAATTTAAATTGTAAATGCGAAAAACGCAACGTTACATTATGTTGTATAATATTGTACGGCTACCACCGCTCGAAAGATTTTTTAGACCCCTGAAGAACCGCCATACTGGTACAAATGACCTAATATTTTGTGTCACTATCCCCCGGTCTAACTAGGCCACCACGGCTTTTTTAGTAGTATGAAATACAATCAATCAATCAAACAAAATAAATATAACAATTTGTGATCCATCAGGGCTATCAGCTATCGGCGATTCAAATCGCATATGAGTTGCGCGCGGGCCTGTCCGCGCTGCCGAGCGGCGGGGGCCGGGGGGCGGGGGGCGGTGCGGCGCTCCTCAGCAGGCTCCTGCTCCGTGAGGCCGAGCGGCTGGAGGCAACATATCTGAAAAGCAGATACATTTATACAGTGTGGTTTAAAAAAAATCTACATTAATCATTAAAGTTTCTTTGAAAATCACAATAAATTAATTGTTAGTTCCAAGTGAATGTTTAATGGTGTCAATAGTGATTTAAAAGAACTAATAAATAAAAATAAAAAGCCTTTATTAATCCCCGCCTCTTTAAAGTACAGAACTAATAACTATTTGTTAAAGATTTATTTAAATTGGAATTTCCACAACATATTATGAAAGCAGCCTAAACTCTAACAGCTATACTATTGACCACTAAGGAATTCCACTGTGTATCATCTGGCTCCGTCATCAGATCATCTAAGGCACTAAATTAATGTATTATAACCCAGATTTGCAATTTTTGAAATCAATATGAAAGTGCCTAAGAAATTATCTAATTACTTTGATCTCCACACTTTGTTTTGTTGTCAGTTCAGAAAGTTTGTTAAATTAAAAAGTAATTGCATGTACATTCCCCTAGTGGTATGGTGAGTATTTCTTTATGCCCATGGTATCATCACAGTGCTGAAATGCACCATAAATTGTTATTGATATACCTAGTATGTTAATGACTGACCTACAAGGTCTTATTTTAAGTTATCAATGCGTCGCACTGGCCACAATTTATGCACAACCATTCAATGCACATAATATATAGCATTAAAACATAACACCCCTATTTTTGTGTTGAGGATTGAAAATAAGCAGAATATTGCCAATTTGCCAATGCATTACAGTGATTGATTAATACAAATTTGTGAATAACAACTTTTCTATCAACAATTTATTTTTTTAAACATCACTATAATCAGGGGTATTGTTTTGTGAATAAATACCAACTGTACCAGGATGATGATGATGATGATGGTATTTTCTTAACCAAGTAAATAGGTACCAGCAATACTAAATTACAAGCTGTATCAAATTATTACCTCTTTGTGACAAGACCCATTCAAATGCAATACGATAAACAAATTCCATGAAGACAAAGTATGTATGTATGTAGAATGGCCAGTTTGCAGGCCATTTGCAGGTCAATGTAATAAGTATAATGATTCTTTGCCGGGGATCTTTTACAGTATCTATGTGTTGTATGGTACATCAGAGACATCAGAGTATAATTCTCTGTGTAATTTTTCACATTTGTAACCATTTTTGTTCCTTAGTTGATATATATATAAGCTACTAGCTGTTGCCCCTGACTCCATCTGCAAAGAATTCATTTATTGCTATCCCGCAGGAACTTAGCAATATTTGTGCATAAAAACTGTCCTATGACCTATACAAAGACTCAAACTATCTCCATACCAAATTTCATCTAAATCACTTAGGCAGTTTAAGGCTGAAGAAGTAACAGACAGACAGACACACATTTGCTTTTACAATAATATAGTATGGATACAATAAGGGCTTACCATTAAGGCAGGGTCAATTCCACGGTTATTTAGTTTGGGACGAAGTAAGGGCACCACCTCCATGCAGAGGGCCTCAAACACCTCCAAAGTCAGTCGGAAGGTATTTTAAAACTCTCTGTCCAGAGGTACAGGGAAATAAATAATTCACGAGTCCCGCGTCTTTGACTTTAACGCTCTGTTAGCTCTTCAGCTAAAGCCTCTTCTACAAGTTAAAATCTTGCAATTAGTTCTAATCTAAAAAACAAATTTAAATAAATTAAAAAACTAGTGTAAGTACATAGGAATTTCATACAATGTTTCACCCATTAAATAAACGAATTTTCGAATCCTTTCTAAATGTCTGCTACAAACAGGCAACTTCTGTGCAAAATTTCATGCTTGTAAGACTTGCTTTGCTTGCAGAGAGTGTAAGTCCTCTATCAGTTATATTATTCTCTACACAACCGCCCAAAGAAAAAAAAAAGAGTTTTGCCTTGCTTTAGTAGACTAGCCAACACTCTGACATAATTTACCAAATTCACTGCTTAGCTTTCTTTAAAGTGTACATTTTCAAAGTATTTTGCGGTATTTTGATAACTTCTCATATACTTTTGGGTACTTAAATACATATCTCAAAAGAAATATACGGTTGTAACTTAATGAGAACATGCCTTAAGATGACTATTTTAACTAAGAAACTTACAAAATAAAATATCAAAGGTTAAAAGTAAAAACTGCATGTTACTTAGTAACTTTTGATTGAAGATACCTATTTGAAATTGATATTAAACAAAAATACTTACATTGAAAAAGCAGGCTCTCGAACTGTAGGATGGCACCTTAGATTATTTATGATGGCACAATAACAAAACCAAATCAATTGAACACTGAAACTCTTTCGAATTAACGAATAAATACGGCAAATCACAATACCTACTCAATATCAATCAGCAATGATACGTCACAAGTGTTACAACAAACAAAAATAACAAAATCGTCCACAAGGTCGCTTTTCCTACAAAATTCATCGAAACGAAGGCAAAACGACAACTATTTAGTTATCGTGTGATTTTGACGTTTCTACGCGAAAAACTTTACGTCAAACTCCGAAATCATTCACGAAGTTTGACTTTCGTGGTAGGCCAAATTCGATATCAATCTCGAAGTTCGTTTTTCGTAGTAGACAACACGTGACTAACTTCGAATCGAACGAATGGAAACGAACTTCGAATCCGTCAACGAAACGAAGTGACTTCGTGGTAGCAAATCTTCGATTCGAAGCCCGTAACTTCGAACTTCGGATTTCGTGGTAACCCCCCTGGCCCTATACTGCCGCCTTAAGGAGAAAAACCGTAAGTGACATTTTTTGCAAAATTGACTTTTTACCAGCCTCGCACTCTGGGAAAAAAATGTGATTTTTCTGTCTAGCATTTATTCGGATATCTCTTACAGGTCATGATTTAGACGAGCACAAGTCCATGCCATTTTGTTGCTTTTACTTCCTGTTGGAGGAGAAAAGACATAACTATATACTCATAGACAGAAAACTACTTAAGTAACCACTTGTGTTTTTTTAAATTGTTGTCTTTGACTTGCGTCAAACATTTTTATCATAAGAAGAAAAACCATATGTTGGTTTTATAAAAAAATTTGATGCAAAAAAACACACAAGTTGTCAGAAATGTTGTTTCTTTTTAGTTTAAGATTTTTATCAATTAGAAATCTCGGACACTGAAAAAGCACAAGTTACTAGTTATGTTTTTTCAACCTCGTATGATTATATCTTATGCTTTTTCTGCTTAGTATCGGTTTCAAAAAATATGGTCTTGTGGTTTGTTTCGTAGATGTTGTTGCTACTTATGCTTTATCAGGCTAGTAGTCCTCCCCACCCCGGCCCCTCAAGGTCAGGATTTGGCCGGCCTGCGATGTATTAAAGACTGATTTATGTCCCAGATCTGAATTAAATTCAGATGATTCTGATAAACAGTGTGTGATTGAGGATTCAGATGACTCTGTCAAAGGCAAACACTATGTTTCATCTAATGGATCTCCATCGGCCTTTGATATTGATGAGCTTTCCTCAGAGGTCCCAAGTTTACCAACTGAACCCCAACTATCTACTTCGCAAAATATAATTAGTAGTACTTGGGGCAAACTGCTTAGGTTTAATTTTAGTTTTGTTATTATGATTACCCAAAGATCACTAAAAGCATCTCATTTATTTTTCAATACATTTGCTCGAAAAATTAACTTTCAAAGGATGTATAAGTCATGGACCAAGTGATTAATGCGGGCATTATGAATAATGTCCTAGCTCTATCGGGCAGAGTGATTAATTACTATCTAAACTTCATTATTTTATCACATTGCCCGGTCATTATTATACTGCTACGTGACAAATGGGCAATTTGATAATAAAGCTAAGTTGCCGTTGCTAATGCGTGGGCATTATTAATAATGTCTAGCTCTATTGGGCAAAGTGATTAATTACTGTCTAAACCAAAGCCAGCGAGCGAGCGAAGCGAGCGAGCTAGACCTATCGGAGCGGAAGCGACTCGGTATGGTTAGGTTCATGCGAAGCTCCCGCATTAGCCTTTGGTGTTAGTTATTTTTTTTATGACCACCCGGAAAATCTAATTTGTATACTCTGCCCAAAAGGTGATGGGCATTATGTATAATGCCCGGTCAATTTCATTATTTGAACAATTATTATCAAATTGCCCCCTCATATAATTATTATGATATATTATGAAAAATTCCCGATTTATCACTTGGTCCATAACATACCTACATAGGCTACATATACATGGTTCGTAAGTTCATTTTACCGCACTAGTGCGATTTTTTTTACAGTTTTTTTTAATTCTCCATTTTAAAAGTTTACAAGCAAAGAGTTTTAAATGAAAAAAATAATAAATATCGACTTAAATTGCTCGTATAAAGGTATTATATAGATTTCATAAGGTCATGTGCGGATGTCTTGGTTAAACCTCTGACTATGATTTTCAACTAGTCGCTTAGTGAGGGAGCATTTCCGAGCCTGTGGAAATTGACAAAAATAACTCCGATACACAAAAAAGGCGATAAATGCGACGTATCTAACTATCGACCTATAAGTATATTGAACTGTTTTGCAAAGATATTTGAGGGTTTGGTGTTTGATGAAGTGTACACACACTTTCTTCATATACTTAGTCCACTTCAACACGGTTTTGTTCGTAAGCGTTCTACAACCTCGAATCTTGTTTCTTATGTTCAGTATTTATGCTCGTCATTTCAAGCTAAGGTTCAGACTGATGCTGTGTACACCGACTTTGCTAAGGCTTTTGACAGGGTGAATCACCAAATTCTACTTATCAAGTTGAGTCATCTAGGAATACATGGTAACCTGCTCAGATGGTTTCAATCTTACCTTTACCGCCGGTCCCAGCTGGTCAGTGTGTATGGATACGATTCGGTGCCTTTTTTGGCGGAGTCTGGTGTTCCTCAGGGCTCTAATCTCGGGCCATTGCTTTTCCTCTTTTTTATCAATGACCTTCTGAGTCGATTTCATTGTCATGCTTTGGCCTATGCCGATGACATCAAAATATTTAGTATCATTAAGTCGCAGGAGGACAGTAGGCTTTTGCAAAATGATCTAAATATATTGCATGACTGGTGTTTGCGTAACAGAATGTCTCTGAATATCAACAAATGCCAATATATTATTTTCACTAAGAAAACCAATACTGTAAAGTTTGATTATGCCATTGGCGGGACACCACTTGAGAGAGTAGTGAAGATTAGTGACCTAGGTGTGTTGTTCGACAGTGATTTGTCATTTCGCAGTCACTACGAAAGTGTGGTATCTAAGGCTAACCGTACTCTGGGATTCATTATCCGCAACACAAGACCTTTTAGGAATGTGAATAGTCTGGTGATATTGTATTCTTCGTTGGTGAGGACGGGGCTCGAGTACTGCTGTGTTGTATGGCAACCGATCTACGCTAAGTACTGTGACCGGTTGGAGTCAGTTCAAAGAAAGTTTGTACGACATCTTTGCGTTAAGACCGGAATACGCCGTGCAATACCCGAATGCGATGACCGACTCATTAAGTTCAATCTCCGTTCTTTGTCCAATCGTCGGAACTTTTTTGATATGGTGACACTTTATAAAATCCTTCACGGAGATCTTGACGGAGATTTTATGGCCTTTATTGGCTTTAGAGCCAGTATGAAGCGCACACGGAGTCACAATTTGTTTGCCTTACCAATGACTGACAATAATGTTACTCACAATGCTCCAATACAACGTATGTGTCGTCAGTACAATAAGCTGGACATTGATATCGATATCTTTCACGATTCTCTAGCCGTATTCACGCATAAAATTTCTTTATAAACAGAAACCTGTTCTGTATTGCATGATTTGCATGTCTAAACTTTTATTAATATTGGTGCGTAGGTACATCTAGTGCAAATTAATGTATTGTTAAATAAAATAAGTACATTGTTTGGGATAGCCCCGAGGCGTAATTTTTAGCGATTAGTGTGCTCTGCCTACCCCCCTTTGGGGATACAGGCATGTTGTGTGTATAGTGTATGTGTGCATGTATAATAAAGTTTTATAAATAAAAATAGATAACTTTTGTGTAGTAGGAAAATATGGAAATAAGTAGGTTCGAATGTTTAGTTTCTGGTGTGCATAAATGTTGTGTACAATTGTAATTGTGTTGTAGACAAACCCATGTTAATCTTGTAAGGTTTAAATTGTGCTATTGTTTACAATATGTAATTGTACCTAACTGATAAATAAATAAATAAATTAGATAGATTATAAACTGTAACTTAATTACTTCAGATTTTAATGATTTCTACCTTTTATTTATTCGAAAAAATCGCAGTGGCTGAACGCGTCGAACCTTTGCCTGATTATTTTAGTTAACCTAATTAAAAACAAAACTTACTCATTTTTTAACCGACTTCAAAAAAAAAGAGGAGGTTCTCAATTCGTCTGTATGTGTTTTTTTTTTTTTTTTGTATGTTTGTTACGCGATTACTCCCTCAATTGTGAACCAATTTTCAAAATTCTTTTTTTGTTTGAAAGAGTATACTCCTGAGGTGGTCCCATTGGCACCAAGTCAAGATCTGATCATGGGATCCTAGAGAAATCGAGGGCAACCTTCAAATTTTACAGGCAAACCTATGGTAATTTTAGCATTTTTAGCATCAAGTGAAGTATTTGCATTCAGAAAGTATCATTTGGTAAACTGGACCTGCCGAAGAAGACTGTAGATGGCCAACGGAACTCCTCAACGGGTCAAATCTTGCAAGTTAAATTTGAACCGGTTTCCAATTGAGCTGAAATTTTGCAGGCATATGTAAATTGGACGACGATGCAATATTATTATGACATGGAGCTGATCTGATGATGGAGCTGAAAGATGGCCATAGAAACTCTGTAATAAAGCGATACGACCGCATTGAGTTTGGGCTCATTTGATTTGTCTTGACGAGTACTTTGATCCTAGATGGTAACTAGGATCTGAAGATGGAGTTAGAAGGTGACCATAAGAACTCCGTAATAAAACGACATAACCCCATCGAGTTTGAGCTCATTTGATTCGTCTTGAAGAGTACTTTGGTAACCAGGGTCAAAAAGTACAGTCAGCAAAGAGTGCCTGTTGTATCGCATAATGTTGATTGTTCTAAAAATTTCTGGCCAAGAATGTTTGGCATACTGTTGAAAGTCCTAAAGCATATTTGTTCGTTCTTTATTGATAACAAGAACATCGGATTACCTACAATATTAATTGGCCAAAGCAGTCCTAAGAGTTGTGTAAGTCATTCACCTAAACTATAAGTAGGTATGGCACCTACAAAGAAAAGGGGGCAATAAAAAATACCTACAAACCACCTCCCGTTTAACCTGGTTAGGTTCGTTAGTTACCTTGCGCTCTTTAAAGCGGAATAGAGGAGGGGCTCGGGGGGCGGAGCCCCCCGCTAAAAAAAATACTGTCAAACCGTCTCCCGTTTAACCTTACCAGATTCGTTAGTTATCTTGCGTCTCTCAGAGTTAAAATTGATGCCTTGGTACTGGAAGGGGGGCTCGGGGGGCGGAGCCCCCCGTAATATAAAACACCTTCAATCCACCCCCTGTTTAACCTGGTTAGGTTCATTAGTTCTCTAGTATCTTACGTCACTCAGAGTGGAAATTGAAGCCCCGCTCTTCGAGGGGGGGGGGGGGCTCGGGAGGCGGAGCCCCCCGCAATAAAAAATATTCTTACACCACCTCCCGTTTAACCTGGTTAGATTCGTCAGTTATCTTGCGTCCCTCAGAGTGGAAATAGAAGCATCGCTACTGGAAAGGGGGCTCGGGGGGCCGAGCCCCCCGTAATAAAAAAAAACCTTTAAACCATCCTTCGTTTATCCTGGTTAGGTTAGTTAGCTACCTTGGATCCCTCAAAGCGGCCCCCCGCTATAAAAATACTGATGATATGGTTCCAACGGAAGACCAGCGTCAGCTGCATAGCCGACATCATGCTGAGTTGGGACCATTTCGTGATAATGTTGTATCTGTTACCGTTCATTCACCTGTTAATTTAAGATTATGTCACGAATAAATATTTTTTCTTTCTTTCTTTCTTTCTTTTTTCTTTCTGATAAACCACCTCCGATTTAACCTGGTTATATTCGTCAGTTATATTGCATTCCTCAGAGTGGAAATAGAAGCCTCGGTACCGGTAGAGGAGCTTAGGGGGCGGAGCCCCCCGCAATAAAAAATACAGACAAACTACCTCCCGTTTAACGTGGTTAGATTCGTCAGTTAGAGTAGACGAGTACTTTGGTCCTAGATGGTAACAAGGGTCTGATGATGGAGCTGGAAGGGGGGTAGGTGGCGGGGTGGGGGGGGGGAATGGGGTGGGGGTAAGGGGGTCGGGGGTTTAGAGGGTTGGGGGTAAGGGTGTGGCGGTTGGGGTTAGGGGGTGGGGGGGGTTGGGGGAAATAGGGTGGGAGTGTTGGGGGGTTCGGGGGTAAGAGGCCTTGATGATAACAAGGGTTTGATGATGGAGCTGGAAGGGGGGTAGGTGGAGGGGTGGGGGGGATTGGGGGAAAATGGGAGGGGAAGGGGGTTTAGGGGGTTGGGGTTAAGGGTGTGGGGTGTTGTGTGGGTTCGGGGGTTAGGGAGCTTGGGGGGGTTGTGGGAAATGGGGAGGGGGTTGGGGGGGGTAAGGGGGTTTTGGTTAGGGGTTTGGGGGAAGTTTGAGGAAATGGGGTGGGAGTCCGGGGTTAGGAGGGTTGGGTTTAGGTGCTTGGGGGTTTGGAAAATGAGGAGGGGGGTAAGGGGGGTTTAGAGGGTTGGGGGTAAGGTTGTGGGGGTTGGGGTTAGGTGTTTGGAGGGTTGGGGGATGTTGGGGGGTTGGGTTTAGGGGGTTGGGGGGGTTGGGGGTTGTAGGTTAGGTTAGGGGGGTAAAGTTAGAAAGAAAGAGGTTTACGTTTAGTAGTGTAGAGCAGTGCGCGCGCACCAAAGACCAAGTATAAGATAGACTGATTCTATTTAAGACGAGCAAAAAACCGTTTTGTGTCTCTTTTTAGCACATGGAAACTCTCACTGTGAAAAAAATGCAACTAACTTGCAGGGAATTAATACGATTAAGACTCCGTTACAATATTTTAATGCAATAAAAGCTTACAATAATAAAATTACGACATGAGGTATGTGTTCATATTAACTAATTTGAGATCATGAGATGGCTTTAATAAACCATATAAAGTTAACTAAGTAAATACAATTTAATTCAAAAGGAATCTCTTGAAGCAATAAGCGTTATTATTATGATGCAGTACGAAAAAACTAAATAACGATACTTTGGCAGTCTACGTTACGCATTTGAGGGTAGATACTCGACATTATTGAGGTTACTTTTTTTAAATATGTCTTCGGAGACGCAGTTTGTATCGTACTGGGTTTATTATATATTGCATGTTGCTGTCCACGGCATAAGTCAGTCCTGTAAAAGAACACAAATTTAGTGCTGTGCGTTACGTATGTAGTACAATAAACCTTAAACCTAAAATTGCTAAAAAGATGGCCCGAAGCGTAAATGGAGCGATTCGTGTGCTCTGCCTACCTGTCTTTGGGCATACATGCGTGATGTTTGTATGTATGCATGTATAGTAACATTATATAACCACTTTTGAGTAGAAGGCAAATTTGGAAATAAGTAGGATAGAGTGACTGATTTCTGGTGAGCATAAATGATGTGTACAATTGTAATTGTGTTGTAGACAAACCCATGTTATTCTTGTAAGGTCTAAATTGTGCTACTGAATACAATATATGTAATTAGGTACTAAATAAATAAATAGTATGTACTATACTAGTACATAGTTAGATATAGGTAGTTATAGTTAATATATTATTATTATTATGTCGCGGGACAATTTAGACCGATCGAACTTGGCCCAATTAAGCAAAGCTTGTACTGTAGGGACTAGGCAACGGATAGACATATCTTTATAGATAAATGTAAGTAATATAACTTTCAATATTCTGGTATAGTCGGGGTAAGAAAAGGTTCGTCACTTTTCGACTCTATGTCAACGAGTTAAGGTCGAAAAGTGGCGAACCTTTTCTTACCCCGACTATACATAGCTTGAAATTCATCATAGTATGTATTAAAACCGGCTACACTTACTGGGATTCGAACCCGGGGCTTCCAGGTTCATAATGTAGTCATAGTCACTAACCAAAAGGCAACCGGTCATCGTATATTTCCTCAAAGTGTACATTTACAGTCAGCCTCAGAAGTAGCTGAACACTTAGTACTTTATCGCAACATCCAGTTATGCTGTGAAGTTTGAAATATGACACGTGGCATATTTAAATACTTCAAACGTTAGAAAAGTGACAAAGTAGAGGTTATAGATAGGAGAACATCTCATATGGGAGAACAGTTGCAAAAGTGTCCAGCTTTATACGGTAAATAACAGTTTCAAATCCATCCAGAGTGACGCTAGCAAGTATCTGAAATTAATGTACAGGCAACCAATTTGATTCCTAGGCCACTATAGAACCATGTCAAAATGAATCAATTTGTCATGTATGTCATGATGACAAACTCGATCTTTGCGAAAGTGTGTCAACGATAATGAATAGGAAAGGAGTTTGCTTGTGCATTAATAACTTGAATTGTCACTGGCCGTCTGTCAAAACCTCTTTTTCCTCTCATGTCATGGAACGAAAACGTTTATAAACTCTTTACGTTTACTGTAAGTTGTCTTCGGACAGTTGACTGATAATGCTTTGACCCCCACTGACGTTGTAATTGTCTAGTAGTTAATGCGATTAAGTTCTATAGTGGCCTAGGAATCAAATTGGTTGACTGTACCTAGCAGGACAATAGCGCCATCTAGCCCATTTCGACGCTTCCCTTAAAGTTTACCACAGGCACAGACAGATTGTGATGAAATTTGGCACACAGATAGTGTGGATTAACATAGGATATTTTTTATACCGGGACATTGCATAGTTCCCGCGGGATAGCGATAAAGAAATTCTTCGCAGAACGAAGTTGCGGGAGACAGCTAGTTTTAACATAAACCATGAATGGGCATGGCATGAGGTAACAACCTGTGCATTTCCCTAAAGCCTTGTTGCAATACAACCCTTGACCGCATCTCTGCCCGTAGACGTCAACCTCCATTTTCTCCGTGCATTGCTCTCCAGGGCCCTGTTAACATATAAAACATCATATAGCAATTGAACGGATTTCAGAAAACAATGCAAATAACTTTCTACTGATCTATTTGAAGTCACTGCCTGAGTACGAGCCAGCAGGAGTGAATCTAGTCAGCTACCGAACCTACAAACCATCTATTGGGTTTTTATCACTCCTGCTGGCTCGTGTTGTGGCACCGACGGTTTAAATAAAAAAAATAAAAAAATAAATATTAGGGGACAATCTTACACAAATCGATCTAGTCCCAAACTAAGCAAAGCTTGTACTATGGGTACTAGACGACGATAAACATACTTATATAGATAAATAAATACTTTTAAATACATAGAAAACATCCATAACTCAGGAACAAATATTCGTGCTCATCACACAAATAAATGCCCTTACCGGGATTTGAACCCAGGACCTCTTGCTTCGTAGGCAGGGTCACTACCAACTAGGCTAGGCTAAGCGGTCGTTTTAGGAAGTCTTTAAGCTCTTCCTGGCAATACGCTTACCCGGTAGCAGTCCCTGCGTTTGCCGCAGACATCGTTGATGTAGACACCGAACGAGCAGCGCTTGTAGAGCTTGTTCCCGAGCAAGATGTTGCAAGACTCATTGTTGGGCAGCCAGCTCGAATCCTCGCATACCGGACACTCCACCAGGTTACTGGACGGACATGCACAATTTATTTTATTAATTAGGTTAAGCTCACGGTCACGGTCTCTCTTCCGTGGATGAACTAAAAACTACCTAGTTCCCCATCCCGATGCAATTTCGAAAAATCCCTAATTAGTACATTTTGTGTCTAAGAAATTTCAAGTTTCAAGTGGTTTTGCCTGTGCGTAGTAGGTACCTAGTCGGTTAGTTAGTCAGTTACGTTTCTCTTTGGTCTCTTTGGTAATTATAGAAGATGATCTCGGTGGTAAACTAGACCCTGATCAATTCGTTGGAGCTGGAGAAATTGATACCCTTGAAAAGGACTTGAACGACAATAGGGCAGAAATTTATAGGGGTTAAAATTAATCATTATCTGAAGATGACATAAGTACCCTTCGTAGTATTTCAGTGAAAAGACCTGAAATAGTAAGTTTGTCGGCCACTCTGGAGTACCACTAGGCTAGTTAACAAAAATAAAATGCATTTGTTGACCAAGCCATAATAATGGACATTTAGCGATAACGATAGGTAATTTATAATTAATTAAATTTATTAATTGTTCTTGTATATAAAATGTTTATTTATGTATGTATATTAAGGTTAATTGCATAATTAAATGTCATTTATAATTTAAACAGCTTATCTACACAGTCATGTCAATACTAAGTTTCTATGGTCTGAGATCTCACCAATCCCTTTCACACAAACGACTAGAGGGAGTAGGGGGCTACTACGAAATTCGAAGTTCGTATCGAATTGTCCCTTTCACTTCTTCGGTTTAAATTATACTATTAAGCCCTCCACACCCTCCACACGGAGCAAGCCTAGCGCATTGCATTGAATCAGTAGTGGTAGAGCCATGTTGTAGCTAGCCGCTGCATCACGAATAGGCCGGCTCGTTCGAGCCAGTACCACCCTCTCACAGAACACCGGCATGAAGCAGAAGTACCTACTACTGCTGCGTTTCGTACGGTCAGTGAGAGCGCCGGGGGCCCAATACCTCTCCCTCTCCCCTATACCCTCTCTTTTTAAAGGCCGGCAACAGATCAGTGACTCTCTTTGAGTTGTTGATATTTATGGGCGGTGGTCATTTTCCATCAGATGACCCTCTCATAATAAAAAAAAAATACGCTGTGGCGCCCTGACGGTGTGTCACCGTATAAATGATTCAGTGTTATAGAGCGCGCTGGGTGTTTTTAAAGACACGATACGAAGATCGAAAGTCGAATTTCATAGTCAATCCTGGGTGGAAAGTTAAAGTAACAAGTTGACCAGCGAAATTATTTGTCACTCAAAAGGGATATGTGGGGAAAATTTTTTTGTCGCTCCGTCTCCTGTGGATATGAAAAAAGTTAAGGGTTATATAGCCAATATGTTTTAGTCAAGTCTACTTACATCGCCGTGTGGGA
Source organism: Archips xylosteana (assembly GCA_947563465.1). Taxonomy (NCBI): domain Eukaryota; kingdom Metazoa; phylum Arthropoda; class Insecta; order Lepidoptera; family Tortricidae; genus Archips; species Archips xylosteana. The sequence continues at coordinate 11,223,951 of OX387362.1, read as the reverse complement.
TGCCTGGCCAACATTCGGCCCATTTAAATTAGAGTCAGAGTCGCTAATTCTATGTCCACAGGAGACACAACTTTTGTTTCTTGCGCTATTTATGACCCATTTCACGTTATTTTGTAAGCCTTGTGGGCGTGGGAGAGGGTTAGAGTTTCATTTTGTTTTTTGCGTGTCGTGTCGGCTAGGGTACAAGGGATGCTTGATGACGATGACCACTGGCTAAGGGTGTGACTTCACCTCTCTATCTCCTGCGGCTCTTCGCGCTCCACCAGGTTGTTGTCGAAGCCGCGATAGTGTGCCACGCATGAGCCACCAGCAAGCAACGCCAGGTAGAAAATGGGGTGCATGGCAATGGAGTTCTGGGGACCAAAAGGGGCAAGTTTTTAATTAATCATAAGAGAAGGCGGGAACCCCTGACACAGTTGTCTAATTTCATGCTGGGGGGATACCAAACTCTCCTTGTAAATATCAATGTACAGTGGAACCATTTCCTCCCCCTCCTCCTCCTCCTCCTCGTATCCTCCTCCTATCTCAGGTGTATCCTACCTCCTCCATCATACAACGTTGTCGGACGAGTGTAAATAGCTTCATATAAAATGTTCTGCCACTGGAACGCCCGATTAAAAAACGGACCGACACACGACATAGTGGGAACGAGCTCTTACACTCAAGACACTCAAGTGGCAAGACATCTTGTATGACACTCAAGATATATGTGTGCCAAATTTCAAGTCTTAGCTTCATCAGTCTAGGGTGTGCGTTGCTTCGTGCAGCACCTTCAATTGTACCTACTTATTACGGATGCAGGAAGTTTCTCGATGACTACTCCTCCCGTCCCGCCACGCCGCCCGCACTCACCTAGGTACCAATTGACGACGACCGAGATAGCACCAAATACAAATCTAAATCAAAATCTAAATCTTTAATACCATAAAGTTTCCGTATGATAATCCGTTAAGCAATCCGCAAGTCCGTAATTCCGTAAAGCAGCCTTTAAGAATAAGCTTAAAAATGCACTATTAGAGGCATACTTATATCAAGTAGCAAAAGTGGTTGGTAATTTAACTTGCTTCATCTTGATGTTAATATGCATGTCTTCGCTAATTATTAATTTTAATATCATTAGCATTAGTATAACTCAAACCAAGTAAACATTGTTAAGTAATGTGATTTGAGCGTGGCGCGCCAACAAACTGGTCACTCCAGTTTGGCGCATTTATAATATTGTAATTTAAATTGTATTTGTTTTTTTTATATATGAATAAATGATTTCTATCTATCTATCTATAACGCTGGTCTAGTTCCATAGGGGAGACCGGGAACAAAGGTAACAGCGGGTCGAAAGTAACAAAGGCTCTGTAGTGTAGTACCTCATCGCTGCAGTCATATGACAGTCGATTCCACCCCTCTTACTTGCATCCAGCCGCTGTCGGTGCTCCGCGCTGCTACTTAGAGCTAGAGGACAAAACGTGATTTCACGAACTAAAAATAACTTTCTTGACTTTCATTCATGTCACGTTTTTATATTATTAAAATAATGATTTTTATATGAATATTTGTATAGTCATTCTTGATTAAATGGAGACACAGTGTTTGAGTTCGTTTGTGTCAATCACGTTCCACTTCAAGGCTAGCTTTAATTTTTTGACAAAAATGTGGCACATTTTTGAAAATGAAAAATGAAAACTTTGTGTGTCCGAAACAAACACTGTTACCAACTTAGTTTGAATAGAAAAAATAATTCTCACGCCAAAAAAACATGTAATTTCCTAGACTGACAATAAATCCTAACAAAATGTTAATTTTTTGATTATTTTCATAAAAAAAATACTTTTTCAATAGTTTCATACACTTATAAAGTGCAAATTTTTTTTTTTGCTCATCCAATGTTTTCTGATACATAACTTATTAATTTAATACTTCATCTCATATTTAAAACAACTTCTTTATCCTGTTACTTTCGGCAATGTATCGGGGTCGAAAGTAACAACAGGCGAATTTTTTTTAAGTCCCTATTTTTCACCTAAAATAAGTAATAATTAAGTAAATAAAGACATCAATTTGAAGAGCATGAACGAAATTTCTAGATAGCTATATTAATTTCATCAAAAATATTACGCTTAACCAGATAAAGAGGCAAAAGTGAAAAATGTTAGTTTTGTCCCCGGTTTCCCCTACCTCGAAAGCAAAAATAGAACCCTTATAGGATCACGTGTATTGGTAGCTGTCTGTCAGTCCGTTTGTTACAACCGATTTGCTCCGACACTACTTACTGAACCGATTGAATTGCAATTTGGCACACATACTTTCAAGATTTTTCATGTCCACAATATTAAATTTAAAAATCGATGCCATTTTCGTTATTAACGTCCCAAAAAACCATTTAAACGACTCCCATATTGATATTTAGACATTTCAACCCGATCGCACTCCAACAGGGGAGATGGGTATTTCCCGTCCGTCACGTTGGATTTTAAAGTCGTTGTTTTTTTCGTAATCAGCGATCCGATAAACCATAAAAATAATACCCATGTTGACTTTGTCACCACATATCCCCCTTTTAGGGGTTAAGTACCCAAAAACAAAATCTGAAACACTTGTTTACTCATTTGTCGTTAGGAGTATTCTTGTGATGCCATTTTCGTAATTAACGTCCCAAAAAACCTTAAAAACGACACCCATGTTGACATTTAGACATTTCAACCCCAACGCACCCCAACAAGGGAGATGGTATTTCACGTCCGTCGCGTCGGATTTTAAAACCGTTGTTGTTTTCATAACCAGCGACGCGATAAACCATAGAAACAATACCCATGTTGATTTTCAGACTTTGTCACCCCATTTCCCGCTTTTAGGGGTTGAATTCTCAAAAAACCTGAAACACATGTTTACTCATTTATCATTAGGAGTACTTCTGTGAAGTCTCGAATAAAATATTTGAACTAATCTTGTTTCCCCGTACTAACTTTGGACCCCCGTTAAACCCCCTTAGAGAGTGAATTTTGAAAAATCCTTTCTTAGTGCACCTTTAGACCTTATAAGGAACCTACGTGCCAAATTTGGAATCTCTAGGCCCAGCGGTTTGGGCTGTGCGTTGATGTGTCAGTCCGTCAGTCAGTTTCTTCCTTCTTATATTTCTTTAGATATATTCGCTTTGAAAATAAATAATTAAATTAAAATAAAACAAATATTTAAGGGGGCTCCCATACAAAAAACGTGATTTTTTTGCCGTTTTTATAGATAATGGTACGGAACCCTTCGTGCGCGAGTCCGACTCACACTTGGCTGTTTTTTATTTTACAGATGTAGATAGGTAAATATGTGGTATTCATGAGACGCCTTCATATCCGTCAAATTCATTTCTTGGCTGCATTCCATAAAAGTTGTTTCCTTTACCCCTCATTAATACGAATTCTATTTGTATGGCTTCGTCATATTATTAAGTAGTTGTCGGTTTGTGAATGGAGATCGGTGTAGGCGTCCCTGAGTCAACAGTCACGGGGCTACTCGTGATGATACTCTGCAATATTTCCTCTATACATATAATGACAACCGTTACCACAAACGTATGGCAGTATTTTCGGAATATCTCATCTGGTGGCAGCTAAAATGATTTTTAGTGCAAAAGAACTGACCAATAATGTTGGCAGACAGACACGTTACACATCCCAAAAAAACTAGAAATTATACTTGTTAGAACTTTGATCTAGGCTTAGACGACCAGATGGCCTAGTGGTTAGAGACCCTGACTATGAAGCTTGAGGTCCCGGGTTCGATTCCCGTGTCGGGGCAGATATTTGTATGAAAAATACGAATGTTTGTTCTCGGGTCTTGGGTGTTTAATATGTATTTAAGTATGTATCTATCTATATAAGTATGTTTATCCGTTGCCTAGTACCCATAACACAAGCTTTGCTAAGCTGACTTTGGGACTAGGTCAATTGGTGTGAATTGTCCCGTGATATTTATTATTTTTTTTTTTTATTTATTTATCTCCCAATTGCACCAATTTCCTACCCCAACTCTACAGCAAAAAGTAGGTATACCTATTCTAATTCTACTTACAGATTTTTTGCATATCCGAAAAAGTTGCCAGCTTTTCCGTCTAAGTATTTAGTAACATCGTCTAATAGAACCTTTACGAGAACTTTCTTTTTAGGATTCATGACAAGTTGTCCAAGCCATGTTCTTCATCCCAGCCTCTATACGTCTCACTGCAGGGCCCAAGCCTCCTCTCAGAATAAGAGGGCTTGGGCCTAATGGCCCACTGAACTAATGTTCCCACGCGGGCCCAGTGCGGATTGGGAACTTTACACACACCATTGAATTTCTTCGCAGGTTTATGCAGGTTTCCTCATGATGTTTTCCTTCACCGTAAAGCTCATGGTAAATTTCAATGTAAATTCGCACATAAATTCCGAAAAAATCAGAGGTGCGAGCCGGGATTTGAACCCACGACCCTCTACTTGAGAGGCCAATGGCCAGGCCACCACGGCTATGCTCCAACTTGCTGGAACGAAGAGACTCTGCGGGGCCGCACGACTTTCGTTGCCTTAACTTCGTCTTCAGGGACGCAAACTGCCGATTGATGTTTTTTTTTCCGGCTTCTAAGGATAAATCCACGATTAGTCACATGAGACGATATTATACACGGCTTTTGACTTTCCTCTGTTGAAGCGTTACAGAGTAGACCGGCACCATTCAACAAAAACCGCCTTTTGCTCTTCTAAAAATTGGGAAACAAACTAAGTTTTTTTCACACCAAACTACGTTGCCAAATGGTTCGGATTGCAGTCATTCTAATGCCTAGATGATTGTTCGTATGTCACCTGTAGAAATTATGGTGGCGACAGATGCATGACCTCGTTAAAACTCCGAATATCAACAATATAACTCGTATAGTCGTTTGATAATCTACATAAATAAACATTTATTCATAGAAGACAAATATTAAAAAACAATACTTAACAATAATTAAAACTATAACCAAACTAAATATTTAACTTAAAAACTACTAGACTAAGTCTAAAAAAAAGGCCCCCGTGGCAGCATTCCCTCGTTGAATGGCGATGGCGATTCGTTGAGAGAGATAGCTGCCGGCCCTTTGGTCTCCAGTGGTGTCGGTCGACCAGACGCTTTTGTAGTTTGATTAGGTGCTTCAATATTATAAAGATATACAAACTCCCTGAGACATTCATCTTGAGATAACCCTCGGCGAAAATTGTGATAAGTTTTGACATGGAAATGCACGCGTCAGCTCCATTTTGCTTAAAACTGCATTTATTTAAAAAAAAAACGCAAATCTTTTTTTTAATTCTGAAAACGCCTTTATGATTGTAAGGGTTACATACGTAATTAAAATGGTTTTAACTCATTCTAAAGTAAGTATTCGATTCCCGATCATTTCGGTATGCCCCTCGTAGGTGGGCGTTACGTCTTGGATCTTCTATAGAAGCGTGGCTACGCGCACGTAGAATGAACAGTCTATTTTTACTGCTTGGACGTCGACCGTCGAACTGTAGACGAGGGTGTGGTGTGTTGACACTTATTTATATATTTTTCTTTGAGGACGTTTATGTTGTTCCCGAAAATACCTAGGCTCATTGATTTGATGCGCTACGCTTTTAATGACACGCTGCCAAATAAGAACAGGGGGCTAAACTTATGCGACGAAATAAATTGTCTTCGATGTACAAGCCGCTGAAGTCGTTATATCATCGCCAGTGTAAAATGAATTCGGCTGACGGGTCACAATCTATCTAGATACAGGGTGCCCCAAAACTCAACGACACCTGGTACCGGGCAAGGGGTCAGTCAAGTTGCACCAGTTTTAGAAAAATAAGTGACATGGATTACTTATTTTCTTATTTTTTCCAGAACTGTTATAACTTTTCCGCACGCTCGGTACCAGGTTTTCATTGAGTTTTGTGGGACACCAGTTGAACTGTAGAAGAGTATCGTGACAGAAAATGCACAGCATAAACCAATGGATCTAGAGACTTCGTATTTAGAAGACAAAAAAGATTTTTTGAATTCACACGAAAAGAAGCTAGCCAATTTTTTACTCTTCTCCCAACATCAACGTACGCGTTTCTCTTAGGAGATATGTTATGCGTATTGTAAATTTAATCGTACCTATAGGTTCACACAAATATATAATTATAGCCATGGTATGATTTGAGAAGTCACTGACATGGATTGAAATTTAAAAATAAAGCGTCATTGCAGCATGTATTTATTGTAAATACCGAGTAATAAGCAAAACTCCGCTTCCATTGCTGCTTTCAGAATGTTCCTGAATGTGAAAGAAGAAATGAATTGGCAAGTGATAGTTTACGAGCGATAGTGCTCGAGACGGAGTTTATATAGTGGTAAGAGCACTTGCGCACGCGCTGAGCGCCGCCCGCCCAACGATCAACCGCCCAATGCGCATTCAAGTGACACATTTCGCCTGAAGCGGATCTCTGAACTCGTATTTTTTTTATAAAATCACTTTGTTTATTTAATACGGTGACTGCCAATTCGTTATTTTGTTTTGAAGTTCCAATTTCAAATCAATATGGGCATGATATCGCGAGTGCGTGGACGCATAAGGAGTGATTCTTTCTCGAAGATTCATACTCTCAAGTCGGAGGATAAAATCGCAAACATTGGTATGTAAATATCAACTATAATATTTGGTTTGCTTGTAAGAATGACATCTAAACCATTTAAATTTAATTAAAAACTCTTTTTTTTCAACATTAATATATTTGATACAATTAATGTTGGAACACATTAATTGTATCAATTATATACATTCCTTAGACATGGTTTTAAATATTTGCTCCAAATATTCTACATTTTACAGCAATCTTTTATTATTATTGGATAGCATAGTTAATTCGCAGAATCAGTAATTCCGTTTCCCCTTTCACTGCCTAGATGTTTGTTTGTGAGTCATCGAAGCTAATAACACGTGATAAATTTGTACCATCAAAACAAAATACGCGCTAATAATATTTGCGTATTTATTATTGCTTCTGTCCGAGATGGACGCACAAAGAAACTACAAACGAAGTAGGTCACTACAACAATATGTCAGTCAAGGCTGTAGAATTAAGGTCAAAGACATATTTCGCAAAAGTTAGACACGACGAGGAAACAGTCTGGATTCGGGGTGACCGTCACAGCATACACATACAATTTACATCCGCTAAAAAGGTCAGAAACAAACGCAGTGACGAATATGTGTATTATTAATTATGCACGCATTTAACTAACTGTTTGTTTACGTGCGTTATCCGAACCGAAATTGTTTGCGCATTATTTACTTCCCTTTTTTGTTAGACTGGATTGAATATGGGCAGCATTATTTTTGAAAGGGCGTCGACCTGTCTCACGATTTGCATATGTATCTACTTTGTTGCACTGAACTGCAGCTGCGACTGGCCACAGTTCCGTGAACTTTACCAGTGGCTTTAGTAGATCGGCTAGCATAGCATAAACTCGAATTTATCTTTAACCTAATAAACATATTATTTGAAACTCTTTTTATGAATGCATTTTACTTAACATTCTGTCATTGATCAATGGACTCTAAATGGCTTATGTTTAGCGGAATAATTTAATAACTAGATCCCGTCGGTGGAAGCTACATATTTAGGATACAAATAATATGTCAACGAAAAAGCTCTTTGTGCAATATTTCTTGTAAACATTAGATGTAAACAAGTTGTTATAAGGTTGTTATGATTCTGAACACTTTTTGTCTATGAGATTATATGAAAAACAAGTCCTTGAGTTGTGTTCACAGGAAAGACAAATTATGTTTATTATTTTGCACCTACCCTATGACCCAAAATGTCATTAATACCCAATACGAGTAACTTGCACATCGACTCAGATTTTCGAAAAGCGAATTAACTATACTCAAAGCTGTTACCTGCGACTCTACCTTCGAAATAATTCATAAATCGCTATTATTTATCGCGTTATCGTGAATAATTACTATAACACCATGGCAGGCGAACAAAAATCACCCCCACTGTACCTAAGCACAGGAGACATATATGGTCTTTAATATTTTTTCCGAATTTTCATTCTACTGCTTTCTTGGCGTGAGTGATATATAAACTTTCTATATATTTTGTCTTGGGTCGCTGTCTTCAAAGTTAGGTCATTTGTTAATGAACTTTTTGCGAGTTTCTTTGATTTCATTGTGATTAGAGAGTTGAGGCTCATTTGTCTTTTATCCTTTGTACCGATATAGTGCGAAGAATAGGTACAATGGAGGGAGGAGAAAGCATTTTTTTTCTATATTGGGCGAACCAATTAAATCCTTCCACGTTTTTTGTGGTTGATAGCAAATGATGAATGACGATACTTAAGACATACCAGTTTCTACCCCTTTGTAACTCGGCCTTAAACTACTAAACCTACTGTTACCAAGTAGGTTATAGACTACATCATTTCATCCCAAAACGTGGAGCAGAAAGTAAAGTCTATAAATTACTTAAGTTACTATATAAAATATATAAAAGTGACCGCGTCAACTGTTTTACTGTACTTAGTTTTAAGAGCGCGCGCAGACAGAGAGCGGTCTGGAGTTCCGAGTTCCGCGTTCAGAGTTCTGTGTATTGACCGCTCGAGAGTTCCGACCGCCTGCTGTGTGCGTTATCGTAAGGGACTCAGTACATTCTAAAGAACGCAGAACTCTGAACGCGGAACGCGGAACGCCAGACCGCGCTCTGTCTGCAAGCGCTCTAAGTATCATCATCAGCATCCCAGCTTATTATAGCGCATAAGCCTCCCATCAGAATGAGAGGGCTTTGGCCGTAGTTTCCACGCGGGCCCAGTGTGCATCAGGTACTTCACACACGCCATTGAATTTCTTCTCAGTGCGTGCAGGTTTCCTCCCAATGTTTTACTTCACCGTAAAGCACATGGTCAATTTCGAATGTAATTTCACACAAATTCCGAAAAATCAGAGGTGCGAGCCTAGGCTCAAACCTTCGATCCTCTGTTTGAGAGACCATGTTCAACCACTAGGCCACCATGGCTTTTTAAGTATAACCAAAAGTACTTAATTAATGTAACCCCACTCTTCACAGTTTATGCAATAAATATTTCTATTTTCATTTCTATTTCTCTCTTTCCCCAGTATGGCTGTTGTCGCTGGTGCTACTCCTTCCCTACTGGGCGCCTCGGGGGCTCCTGGTGGCGTTAGGCGGCGCCTGGCTGATGGCCGCCTACACCTGCCTGGTGGTGCCCGTACTAATCTCCGCTAACTACCGCTACCCCGCTAGGTGGTACCCCGCAGTTGTTAAAGTTGCACAAAGTAAGTAATCTCTACATTTAAGTGACTAAGTATTTCCAGGGTGCGTATCTAGTGGCATAAAATTTTTAGTCATAATGTAATGTTTGTCATGATTTTTTTCCCGTCGAGACAGTAAATTTTTCAGAAATTTTTAAATGGTCACCTGTAGAACTCTATAGGTTAGATTACGTTTACTTCTTAGGTACTTGTTTTATAAAAATTCTGTACAATTAATGGTTAAGAGTTTAGTACAACATTTTATGTATGACAAACATTACATTACATTACATTATGCAACCCGATATAGGACCCCTATTTCTAATTTCAATTTGGAAATATTTTTAACGGGGTCGAAACGGCGCAGTTTGGTATAGTGTCTGAGAGATGTCTGAGCTGAAGACTAATTGCAAAACAGACTTTAAATAGGTGCTGAGTAAATTTTCAGTAGGAAGCTCTGAGGAATCAGAACTACTTATCCCGAAGTGAAGAAGAAAACTGTTATAAACATTTGCGTGCGAAACACTGCAGCTATTTCAAGACTTAATACGTGTGGGATCTCGTGATGAAAACAATGCCGCCGCGTCACAGTCAAAAGCCGGATGTACCTACTCTGAAAACGATTCGGATTTAAATCCTGAAGGCAAAGCAGAGAGGCCGATTATTTTCTTTACATTTTCCTTGGAGAAATGACAAACATTTCACGGTATTTTTGTGCGACAACATCGAACTGTGCCAATTTACTGACCTAGGCCGTGTGGGCGCGTTGATCGCATAGACTTTTATGATGTCTACACATGACAGACATGACTGAAAACAAATAACAGGGGTTCCTTGAGCAATATGCGTCTTTGGCTCCAAAGTAACTACCCACTACTTAATTAGCTACTAAAGAAAACTGTTCTTGTTTTTATTTATTTATTTCACTCATCTTTGCTAAGGGTTAGAGCAGGCCTTGTGAGAACTTGTGCCGCTTGCACTGCGCTTGCTGCTGTGCTTGAGTTTTGGCGTGATGTAAATATTTTTGTCAGGTACAGTCGCGGAATGAAAAGGTTCGTCACTTTTCGACTCTATGTCAACGAGTTAAGATCGAAAAGTCACGAACCTTTTCATTCCGCGACTATACCCCAGAGCGGCCAGTTAGGAAAGGGAGTGAGACAAGCGTCACTTGGATGTGTCTTCGCCCTAATAGTTAGTGTAGGTATATGTACACCACCTTCTATCACGCTTAAATATCATCACTGTCGTCGCCTAAACATAACATAAACAATATTGAGTAGGGCAAAAGAAACAGGCAACCCGGTGGGAATCAAATGGTTACAAAGCCGCGCCACTTATGTTTACAAGCTCCTTCCTTAAAGACATGGTTGCTGCAAAATCATTGCAGTTACATCAAATTATTTTCTGTTAATTTCATACTACGGGATCGAATCAGAAACGAGGAGATCCGTAGAAGAACCGGGGTCACCGACATAGCCAAACGGATTAGCTCGTTGAAATGGCAATGGGCAGGCCATATAGCACGCAGAACAGATGGCCGTTGGGGCCCAAAAGTTCTGGAATGGAGACCACGGACTGGCAAGCGCAGCGTGGGACGTCCACCAACGAGATGGACGGACGATTTGGTGAAGGCCGCAGGTTCAGGGTGGATGCAAATCGCTTCCAATCGTAATGATTGGGCATCAATGAGGGAGGCCTATGTCCAGCAGTGGACGTCCTACGGCTGAAATGATGATGATGATGATAATGAATTTCATACTCTTTCGTCGCTACGAAAGAAAACGCTTTCACAATCAAGCACAACTTGCTATCTTCGATATCCGTACACGCTCCTGGCATATATTTCAAGAAATACACATAGTATTAAAAAGTCGGGTCATTGTCGAGAGCTGAATGGGGCGACGGAAGCGGGCACTGCGCCAGCGCACGTGCGTCATACGCTTCTTCTTCTAAACACCATCTTGGTTTAAAACGCCCCTGAAATAAAATTCGTGTTATCGTCTGTAAATTGTTATTGTTGATGTCTGGAGCCAATATATTGTTGAAAACATGACAATCGACAATTGGAAATGTGTGGGTTTTCTATGATCAAAAAACCGGCCAAGCGCGAGGAGGACTGGCGGACTTAGAGCTTCGTGCAATTTTAAATTTAGTGTGTACTTACCTACGTATGAATGAACACGTATAAAAAATAAAGTTATTTTTACGGATATTCGTAAATTTATTTCCTTTAGTTGTGCTGTCAGACCCTCTTTTATACCTAAATCTATTTAAGTGGGAAACACCCTGTAGGTTTTGATACCCAGGTTTTTTATGATAGGTTATATTAATCCTGTGAGAATCTTACAATTAATTAGATTCAAGTTTTTTCCTTAAATTAATCACTTACGTACTTAAAATACCTGCGCTTTGAGGTATTTTATATATTAATCTAATCTACCTATATTATGGACTAAGAGCCCGTGAACACCAGACCTTCGTCATTTTATAAAAGCTGAAAGTTTGTCAGCGCATGCTCCCAACACTGGTAAGAACGATGGACAAATATGAAGTTTGGGTTGCAGTGGCTTTGGCAGATAAACGGTACTAAAGGTGTGTAAAATACCGACCTACTTTCGTCAAATAATAAAGTGCGATTTTTTGGTATTACCTTCAGAATGTTATTGAAAATCACGTTATTCATTGCCAGACACTTAACATAGTGGCAACCCCTTGCCAGACACCCTTAATGTTCATGAAATTATAATTCTATTTACGTTAAAGTATAAAAGCTGACTTTTAAGGTTCCGTGTAAAGGGTAAAAACGGGACCCTATTACTGAGACTTCGCTGTCCGTCCGTCTATCTCTAGGCTGTATCTCGGGAACCGTGACAGATAGAGAGTTGAAATTTTCACAGATGATGTATTTTGGTTGCCGTTATAACAACAAATTCTAAAATATTAAAATAAAATAAATATTTAAGGCGGCTCCCATACAACAAACGTGATTTTTTTGCTCTTTTTGTGCTCGATATGTACTCATACTTTATATGCTAATAAATAGGATATTTATAAAATATTTTCCAAGGATTTCACAATTACTTTTTCGACAAAATTGCTAAGCCAATAGCAAAGAATAAGTAATAGTACTAACGTACAGAAGGATCACTCTCGAACAAAAGCCAACTTTAGGTATAAAAACTTGCTTACTGCTTGCACGCGAAATTCAAACTTGTCGTGTGATACGAGCCTTCATATTCCGTTGGGCACCGCTGATCCGAAACCAAGGGCACAGTGTTCCAGGGGGGGGGGGGGGGGAGGCGCGCCGGCCGAACATATAGTAGGAATTTTATAAGCTGGGGGTTTAGAACTGCAAAACTCATCTGGTAAAGATAACATTGTTCTCGTTTGTTGAAACCTACCGCTAACAACAAATCAGAACAAGTAACAAAAAATGCAAACAAATAGCTGCCGTCTTCTCTAAGTTACAAGGTTGAAATTGCAAAAGCTTAACTCATTAAGAAAGGCCTTTCGTCATTGTAAGCGGTACTCAGGTGGATCGTCGGCAATGTAGTGCGTCCATAATAGAACAAACGAGAAAAATGCTATCTTTACCAGATAAGGTCTGCAGTCCTAAACCCCCAGCTTATAAAATTCCAACTATACCTAAACTGCGGAGTGAAACCCCTCTGCCAATAGCGTCAAAATAATGTTTCTTGCTTATGTATATACTGCCTTGCGCTCGCAACTACAGCTACCCCACATGCGTGTCTGGCAAGGGGTTGGAACTATCAAAAATATTTGGCTAATGAGGAAACATCATCTACTTATTACCAAAGTATTATGTATAAAAAACCGGCCAAGTGCGAGTCGGAGTCGCGCATGAAGGGTTCTGTAACATTATCTTTAATAACGGGGGGAAAAATCACGTTTTCGTATGGGAGCCCCCCTTAAATATTTGTTTTATTTTAATTAAATAAGTTATATTTTAAGCGAATATATAACTAAACATTCTGTGAATATTTCAAGCGTCTACCTGTTGCCGTTATCAATATCGAGCAAAAAAGAGCAAAAAAAATCGCGTTTGTTGTATGGGAGCCGCCCTAAATATTTATTTTATTCTTTATTTTAGTATTTTTTGTTATAGCGGCAACCAAAATACATCATCTGTGAAAATTTCAACTCTCTAGCTATCACGATTCCCGAGATACAGCCTGGTGACAGACGGACGGACAGCGAAGTCTCAGTAATAGGGTCCCGTTTTTACCCCTTAAAAAAAAAAGCTAAAAGCTAGCTAAAAGTCAGCTTTTATACTTTAACGTAAGTAGAATTATAATTTCATGAACATTAAGGGTGTCTGGCAAAGGGTTGCCACTATGTTAAGTGTCTGGCAATGAATAACGTGATTTTTAATAACATTCTGAAGGTAATACCAAAAAATCGCACTTTATTATTTGACGAAAGTAGGTTTACACACCTTTAGTAGGTACCGTTTATCTGCCAAAGCCACTGCAACCCACACTTCATATTTGTCCATCGTTCTTACCAGTGTTGGGAGTAAACGTTAACAAACTTTCAGCTTTTATAAAATGACGAAGGTCTGGCGTTCACGGGCTCTTGCTCTATTAGTTTTAAAGCAGGGACCCGTCGCAGGTGAAGGCCTCCTCCATGCCATTTAGTTCGATTTTGGACAATATTTTACATTATACAAATCAATTAATTTTAACTGATAATAGGCTAGTTTCCTAAAAAAATCTAATTAGTTCGTCATTTAAATTATCAAAAAATATTGGACACGTATTTTTTCTTTTGTCAATTGAACAAAAAATGACGGAGATATTGTATGTTGAAGTTCCGCGTGACGTCACGATTCGCTACACTTTTTAGCGAACCGTGACGTCACGAGCCCCCACTCCCGAACTTTGTCGCGCTTTATCTTTGTCGTTTTTTGTTCAATTGACAAAAGAAAAAAAATGTGTTCAATATTTTTTGATAATTTAAATGTCGGACTAATTGTAATAGTGTTTTTTTTACCCAGGACACTACCCTATTTAATTTAGACGCTACCTAGGCACCACTAGGCACGCACTAGGAAGTCAGACGTCTGTTGATTGAAATAGTTGACCACACTTGCGTAGTGATCCTATAACCCCTTAAAACAGTCAACATTTCAGTTTAATTACACTTGAATCTAACTGAAACTAAAGGTCTAAAGTTTAGAGATCGAGTCTAACAGTTAGACTCTATCTAAGCTAAATTAATAACTAAATAAACTATTAATAGATAATTAACAATTTGCTTACCAGAGCGTTCCTTAGGTTGAGTTCTATTGATGTTGTGTTGGAGGGTGGCTCTGAACTGGCTACCCTTGTTCCAAAGGGGTCCTTTTATACCAGCTTGAACTGACTGAGAAAAATAAGGGCGACATCTTCACCTACTATTCGGTTGTCATCATACCGTAATGAACCAGCTGAAAATAAAATCTTTACATTAAGCTTAACTTGACTGCGACAAACAGAGCGGTTCTGGAGATGCGATCAGGACCAACCGCAGTATTTAGTGATATTATTAGTTTTCTTTTGTTTTTACCTTTCTCGCCGTGTGAGATGTGGGTTAGCAAAAAAATCGAGTGGTACACGTAAATATGTTGGTAAATTGGTAATAATTGACAAATTCAGTGAAGAACGAGTCTGAATTACAACGTTCTCTTTGAAACTCTTTTCAGTTCTGTACAGAACTTTAAAGATCATGGATACTTTAGATAGTTTAAAAAGAATATTAATCTAGTTCTCATGGTTCCATATTGAATAGTTCAAAACTCTCTTCGAAAATACAGGAAAAAAATATGCAAATAAAGGAAAAGGCGGACAGCTGTAACGCTGGACAGGCGATGCGAAGCGACGGGTTCGACCGGTCAACACTTCTGCCCTTGTTGCTAGTTGATGTTATCGGTTGCTGTCGGTGCTTACTACTTAATATAGAGATAGAGAGGTTAACCATAGTTTACCTAAGTGACTGTTAGCTTCTAGCTTGTAAGTACTTAAGTTTTGACACAGCAAAACGTTTAGAATATATTCTTCTCAATCGTATGTGAAAATAGGCAGTGCCTCAAGCTTCGCATATCAGTCCTGAATGCATTAGAGACGTTTCATCATCATCATTTCAGCTGAAAGACGTCCACTGCTGGACATAGGCCTCCCCTAAGGCT
This sequence comes from Archips xylosteana, assembly GCA_947563465.1. Classification (NCBI taxonomy): domain Eukaryota; kingdom Metazoa; phylum Arthropoda; class Insecta; order Lepidoptera; family Tortricidae; genus Archips; species Archips xylosteana. The sequence goes on along the minus strand of OX387362.1, from coordinate 11,208,475 downwards.
CGCCAAACAGATCGGCTCTGCGCCATTCGCATCCAATGGGTTCACGCCACCTTCACCAGGTCGTCGCTCCGTCTTGTTGGAGGCCTACCTACACTGCGTCTTTCGGTCCGCGGACGCCGCTAGAGAACCTTTCGGCTTTCTTTAGTTCTTGCGCGGATTTCATCACTTCTAATGCAATCCCGCAGAGAAACTCCAAGCATAGCCCTCTCCATCGCCCTCTGAGTGACTTTGTGTTTTCTTATGAGGCCCATCGTTAGCGGCCACGTCTCAGTGCCAATAAGTCATCACTGGTCAAAGACTTTTGACTTGAGACACTGCGGTATATTGGATGACAAGATATTGCGGAGACGTAGATAGAGACGTTTTTTGCAATGAAAAACTTAGATACAGTCGCCATCATAAACATCAAAGCATTTAAGGAAGTCAAAAATATCTGAACACGACTGTATTGTCAATCGCGTACGTGTGTGTTCAGATCACTTTGAGCATCTTGAATGCTCCGATGTTTATGATTATTACCTACTGTTTATGACGATGACTGTACAAGACCATGTCACGTTTCGAATGGGGATATACTACATAATACAATACCTACCACACGTTAAAAAGTCGCGTCGTGGATAGTTAGTAAATGTGTGTCTTTATATCTCTTTCGAATACCTACCTACAAGTACCTTTAATTCTTTTTAAGACATAAAATGCGCTTAAAAACCTACCACGCGTTTAAAATTTATTTAATTTAATCGCAACAAGTTGTCCTCGATACTGCTAATAAACAATTTTTTTATGTTGTTCTTGACACGATAACCGAAACTATCTTGGCCACAAACAGATGTTCAAGAACATCAGTTTTAGTGGTTAATGTGACATAATTTACAGTTTACACGTAATAAATGCATAAGTCCCTACCTATTATTCGCTATAAAATAGAATTCAATAATTTTTGACTCAGAGTGCAGATTATTGTATACCTATACCTAATTAAGAATAGAATAAATAGAGAGTGACGAAAATTTATTGTCAACAAGAAACTCAACAGTAAAACCACAAACAAGAGCCCTAGACATTGTTGCTTTGCTCGATCTTAGGAATAAAGCCGCCTTATTTTTAAATTCACGCTTTGTGTATATAAAATAGGTTAGCATAGCATCGTAATTTTCATACTTACTTAATGAAGGTACATAATGAATTTTTAATTTCAGAATTCGCGCAAAGACTACGGGCGCCAAGCGCTTGCGTGCTCGGCGTCGTGCGCGCTGCGTATGCGCCGATCGAGCGTGCGGAGAAAATGTTCCTGCAGATGAGCAACCTCTCCACGATGATTGGACAGGTACGCATCCATTCATTAACTAGAGTACAGCGACAGTGTTCAATTTAAAATGTTGTTTGTATCTTTAGCTGGCTGTAGGTAACGAGGTACTACTAAACTAAATCCATACAAATAATATCTTTGCTTTCTTTAATCTCAGTTTAGAGAAAATATCCGACAAAAATTACAATAACTTATTAAAAACAAAAACTACTTTACAGGAAAAACCTGTCAATTCCATCATCAGACACTGGATAGCATTTTTGGCTAAAGAAGGTACACTCTAATAATATACTACACGGGCAGTTTCCCGCCGCGGGAAACCGCTCGACGGAGCTGCGCAGTGTAGTTTGCACCATAAAACTTCCATATAAAATTGTGTCTAGTGGCGGTTCATAAGCGGTTTCCCGCGGCGGGAGAACCGCCCGTGTAGTATGGGCCTTACTATTGTAACAAGCCCTAACTTGGCTAGGTTACGTTGTTCAGTCTTGGAGTTCCAGTGCCTATTATAGTTTCTGGCATCATTAGGTATCAGCTCAAAGGCTCCATATTATTGTTTTGTCATCATACAAAGCACATAAATGCCAAGTTTCGTGTCAATAACAGAATAAAATATAGGGGGAAATCAAGTCGAATGTGAACCCAATAAAGTGTGTTAAGAATAGCCTAATTGCATAAATGACATTGATTGACTTGACGATATCCGGTATTGTTTCGCAGTTGCTGATGTTCACGGCGTGCGACCGTCTGCTGGTGTCGCAGGGGCGTCTGACCTGCCTCTACTCTCTCATGTTCTACAACGTGGTCACCTACTCTGTCAGCTACGTGCGCGAACTTTGCACCAAGGAGGACTGGTCGCCCTACGTTAACGTCACACGCCACTCGCGCGTAAAACACCTCGCCATGTCCGCGACCAAGATCGTCCTGGAATGGACCAAGGCGGTCACCTTCATAGTCACGGTCACGTTCGTCCTCCTCGCCTTCGGACTCGAACAAGGCTTGGAGCATTACAAACCGACAGCTCTGTACACGCTCATAAGCGGCACTTATTATTTGCTGACGGAAAGGACTTTCTTAGAAATCTGGCCGATCGCACTGACTGCTATGAAATTTGAAAGGCTGGAAGGGATGGAGGCGCTTTACTTTGGAGTCTGGGCGCGAGGCGTTACGACAGCGTTGGCGTTGCCTTTGGTGCCGGCGCTGGTGTGGTGCGATCGTTGGAGGCTGGCTCTGCTATTGCTGTATGTGAACGTGTTCGTGCATGGCCGGCATCGACTGGGAGATGCGCTGTTGAAGATGAATGAGGCGTGCGGCTCGCTGGCCAGGTTCCGGCGGGCGACAGCGGCCGAGCTCGCCACTCTCGAGGACGTATGCGCCGTGTGCCTCGGCGTCATGAAGTCGGCACGCGTCACGCCCTGCGCTCACTTCTTCCACGCTGATTGCCTCAGAAGGTGTCTTGCCGCCTCCGACAGGTGTCCTATATGCGTCAGACCGTACATATTCTGCTGATGCCTACCCGCCGCACCACATTCACTGGACAAGACTGTTTGATGAAAAGAAAGCCGGAATCCTCGGCCTCGGACGTCTAGTTTTAATATCTATGAGATGTGATTCGGATTCTAGGATTCTGAATATCTACTTACTCGTACTGTGAGGTGACGTGGATATTATAATCATAAGCACATAAACTTTAATGCATGATTTTTGTTCGTGCTCGTATCTACTAGACATAATTTTGGAAATGCATGTTTATATGTGTTTGAATAAAATAAAATTAAAATACCTAAAAAAATAGTAAATAAAACCAGAGTAAAATTAGTTATACTCCAATTAAGTTTTAAATTTATTGAGTTGTGTACATTTGTAACAAAATGTGCAAAAAAGCGATAACAGTCGAAAAAGAAAACCGAAAATTATCGACATACGTAATTTGCTTATACAACATACAAGTAATTCAATTTGAATTTTTTTCTATTTAACACCGTATTCACAAACTATGACAATTTGACGATTTTCCATTAAGTATAATCAATTAAGAAACGGGTCAAGCTTAATTGATAAAGAGCTATAACATGTATAGGTACCTACATTTCACGTTCTTGCTAAAAAAAATAAAAATGACAAGCTTTTTGTTAACATTTAGGTACCTAAGTAGGTACCTACTTATGTACAGTCAGGAGCTTTAATTTGGGACCCACTTAAGGTTGACAATCCTGTCATATTGTATAGGAATTCAAAGGATATTTTTTGAAATGGGTCCCAAATTAAAGTACCGTACCTCTTACCGTACCGTACTTCTTGCATCATTATCAAGTTCTTTATTTGTGCCAAACTTTTAGGCAATCCGACCGCCATTGCAGAACGGGGTCAAAATTCACTTGATAGCTTTGAAACAAACAAAGAAATCCTTACTAATCTTCAAATATATAAAAATCTCGTGTCACGGTGTTTGTTATCGAACTCCTCCGAAACGGCTCGACCGATTTTCATAAAACTTTTTTCTCCATATTCGGGTTCGCGGGCAACAGCTAGTAACGTATTATTAATTGAAATTATGTTTCTGGGTACGGCGTGTATAAGGGTCATACACATTTTTTTGTTCGTGTCTCTCCTGTGGACATGGGCGACATGGCAAAAGTTAAGGGTCTATCTATAGGTACATCTATCTATAGCCAATACTTTATAGTCAAGTCTGCATTGGCGTGGCCTGCCCAACTTGCGGCCCATTCAAACGACCGCTTTAGCCTAGTTGGTAGTGACCCTGCCTACGAAGCAAGAGGTCCTGGGTTTGAATCCCGGTAAGGGCATTTATTTGTGTGATGAGCACGAATATTTGTACCTGAGTTATGGATGTTTTCTATGACCTTTTTAAGTATTTATTTATCTAGATAAGTATGTTTATCGTCGTCTAGTACTTACCCATAGTACAAGCTTTGCTTAGTTTGGGACTAGGTCGATTTGTGTAAGATTGTCCCCTAATATTTATTTATTATTATTATTTAAATAAGTCTTAAGTTTGCTGACTCGGAGTCGCTAATTGTATGTCCACAAGAGAGACAACTTTTGTTTCTTACGGTGTGTATGACTCATTCTGTGGTACAATGTTGTGTAGTTTAAGTTAATACCCACATGTTATGGGTCCAATCGAACGTGTAAGATGAGCTTTGTATACTAATATAATATTTTGTAATAAAGAAAACTCGAAATTATATTGCGATTGTGATTATTTCTATGTTACATTTTAATTTTAAAATAACCAACACCGTGTAGGTAGAGTATCTATCTCCAGAGACCTACATATCATTAGCCTTTTTCACATTCTCTAATTTGGCCGTTGTTCTCCTCGTTCAGGGTAACAACAAAAAACAAAAAAATACCGGCCAAGAGCGTGTCGGGCACGCCCAAGATAGGGTTCCGAAGCAGGTACGAAAAATCTTTGCATACCTACTTTGTTAATGTGGTTGTACAGCGCCATCTGTCGGCGAATTGGGTAATCTAACTGCAGATGGCTTTTCAGATGTAATATATTTTTTTTATTTGAAAGAAGATACTGTTAGCGTGATCTTATAGGTACTTAAAGAAAAAAATGCTTGCAATGGCGGTTAAATTACAATCTTAGTTTAGAAATATTTTTTACAAAAACTTAAAAACTGCTCAAGTGATTAAGTTCAAAATAATTTTCCTAGAACAGAGGTCCTTTTTTCCCCATGACTTGAGAAAAGGAAAGCGATAGTTTTAACTGACGGTTAGTTTTATCTGGGGATTGAAAAATCGGCCCTAAACGGGACTTATCACGCAAACAAAATTTAACTCGACGTTTCGGCCACATTGCATCAGCAAGTGTAGTTAGTACAATAATTTTATTATGAGTGAAAATCGCGAATGTTTAAAACAGTATAATATGTAGGTATATAAGTACCTACTTAAGGCATATTTTGAAATGAAATGATATTTTTCAGTTCAAGAAATTATCCTCGATATTATTGTCAAGTCAACACTTTTCCTGCGGTCGACGGATGATCCTTCAATGGGAAAATTTATAAATTGCTCAATGAAGTCACTGACGAAGAAGCAAAATTCAATGTCAAGTTAATTCCAAGCCGTTGGGTAGACAAGGCTACTTCATGCGAAATATTTTCTGCAAAATTCAATTCCCTACCCTACCTCACAGATTATATAGGTATACCTAGTTATTAACAGATACGACACTCGCGATTTAGAGCCGCTCTGAGCCGCTAAATTCACCCACCAACCGTGTCACCGCCAATAGTGTTGGAGGTAGTCACAGAGTACATTCTAAGAGACAACTGCTAACCAGAATAGAAATAGAATAGAATAGAATATAGTCTAATGTGTGCAGCGACGAAGCACTAGTAGGGTAGATACAGACAAGGGCGGATCCAGGATTTTTTTCTGGGGGGGGGGGGCACAAGGGGCGGAAGGGCAAAAAAATCAACAATAAACTTGAAGTCATACTCCACAGTACACAAAAATACCGTCGGGGGGGGGCACGTGCCCCGGTGCCCCCCCCCCCCCCTAAATCCGCCAGAGGAACTAACAATTCATGAACAATTAAGATTTATTCATACGCTAGGATTCCACTTAGCACATCTCATGTAATGACGGCGGGATTTTGACGTTGTGTTGACCACGGAACAGAAAAAACTAGTGGAAGTGCCATGAGTCCCGTTTTGTATCGAAACCAGGTGTGGCAAAACTCACACATACACACTCTTGCAATACATTGAAATCTTAGCAATCATTGGTCGTAGCTTCTATTCAAAAAAGTCATAACTACTGAATCCGGTAACACAATTTAAACTTTACTACCACGGTATATCGTTGAGAGTTCATTACACGGGGTCGTAAGTAAAATTGCATACAAAGTGCTGCCGTCTTTCATCGAGTAACTGAATTAAAATGACAGGTGTCAAAAAAAAATTCCGCTACTCGCCGTCAGAGGTCGTTAAAATATTCCATTGAATAATGAACTCTATGAGATAGGGTTTGGGTTCAACACGAGTGAAAAATATTATACGTCATAAATCGTAAGTATTAGAGATGGGCGCAGTGCATTTATGAGAATATCGATGTAATTCATAGGTCAATAATCTCTATATATAAACATGAATCCCTACTTCCCTTGCACGAACGGTTGCACCGATTTCGCTAGTTCTTTTTTGTTGTGTTTGTTATTGTCAGGAGAAGGTTCTTAGAAAATCGGGATGCCGAAGGATCCTTTTCCTTGCCGATGCCGATAATGTGCGCCGGGTCTTACTAAGCTGTTCCTCTTAAATTGGTTAATTATTTAATATCATTACAATTGGCTAAGTAAAGTTTTTTGAAGAGGTGCTAATTATATTTTTTTTCGGCAGTCGGCGTTCTGGAGATCGAGAAACTGCAGCTGTTTTATTTTTATCTCCTATTGTTTACTGGAAATATTTTTTTAAGTGTTCGAGATGACATTTGTGAGATTTTACGGCTGACAAGCCGTTCGTGCTCAGTACTAAGAAGAAATAGAAAAAAAAACGAAGTCAACTGTCACTTCTGTCAATGTCAAATCATTTGCGTTTCGTTTGCTTTGCGTTTTGGTGTACTCAGTATGATTTTTGGACTATTTTTATCGACCTCCGCATAAAATCCGGACTTTCAATTTTATCGCATTTCTCCACGACCTATGCACGTTAATTGGATCACGATTGAATACTTTCGATCACTATTTTGGAACTGCTTCTTGGACAACGCAAAGCAAACGAAACGCAAACGGTTAGATTTCATTTGACATTGACAGAAGCGACAGTTGGCTTCGTTTTTTTTTCTATTTCTTCTTAGTACTGAGCACGAACCGCTTGTCAGCCGTAAAATCTCACTAATGTCATCTCGAACACGTAAAAAAATATTTCCAATAAATAAAAGGAGATAAAAATAAAACACCTGCAGTTTCTTAGTGTTGAAGTCGACCACTGTCGAAAAAAAATATAATTAGCACCTCTTCAAAAAACTTTACTTAGCCAATTTAATCCGATTTTGTTCAGTCATGGTTAAAATCTATGCATGTATAATGTGAGAGCTCACGTAATCCCTACTTAATATTATAAATGCAAAAGTATGTCTATCTGTCTGTTACCACTTCACGCTTAAGCCGCTGAACCGATGTAGATGAAATTTGGTATGGAGATAGTTTAAAACCCCAGAAATGACGTAGGATAGCTTCAACCAAACAAACAAACAAACTATTCAGCTTTATAATATTAGTATAGATGGTACGGAACTCTTCGTGCGCGAGTCCGACTCGCACTTGGCCGGTTTTTTTTAAGATAACTAGCTGTTGCCCGCGACTCCGTCTGCAAATAATTCATTTATCGCTATATGCCCATACCAAATTGCATCTAAATCGGTTCAGCGGTTTAAGCGTGTTACAGACAGACAGACACACTTTCGCATTTATAATATTAAGTATGGATGGTACGGAACCCTTCGTATGCGAGTCCGACTCGCACTTGGCCGGTTTTTTTCTAAGACACAAGAAAACACCGTGTAGATTAGTTTTAATTTTTATGCCCGACAACTAGGAAACGGAATGAAAATTCAACTCTAAAGGCCACCACAAACCGGGAATAAAATATACGGTGACACACACTGGCAGCGCGGAACACTGTATTTGATTCACTGTTATTAACCGCGCTGTTGCGTCAGCGCCCTGCGCTCCCGGTTTGTTGTGGCCTTAACACTTAATACTCAGAAATAAACATCGATAATTTTATCGACAACACCTCCGCTCTTCGCGAGTAGCGGAATGTTCCGGTCTCACAAAGTTCTGTGACACAGACAAAAATTGACTTTATCGTATTAGAATAAAGTCTATTTTTATATTACGCATTTCTAAAAAAATGTCTTACGGAATAGAAAAAATATAAATTAATCAAAATTAAAATGAAATACTACTTACCGATGATACGAAATACCACAATGAGTGACGTTTTTGGTGCGGCTATCATTTTTACACTTTAAAACTGAACAATAAGGCATATTTTCTCAACTTTTCACTATAATTGTCGTTTAGATTGCACAATCGCCCGACACAGCCTCTGCGCGCAACTGAGCCGGTTGCGCGCAAGTTATGCGGAACTCCGCATAATTGTGCCACACTCGACATGACTGCATAACACTTCTATAGTTTTTTCTGTTCTGTGGTGTTGACGTTGTCAAAATCCCGCTGTCATTACATGAGATGTGGTTGTGTGCGTGGCCTCAACTCTGGTGGCGTTACCTATAACTGGTTGCTAAGTGGAATCGTTTAACGTCAACACAACGTCAAAATCCCGCTGTCATTACATGAGATGTGGTTGTGTGCGTGGTGGCCTCAACTCTGGTGGCATTACCTATACCTACTTTACGGTTACTCCAGAATCCCTAGCGATCGATATGGGGAATAGGCATGCGGGAGAAAAGGACAGAAGATGAATTCCAACAATATAAATGATGGTTTTCCGCAAACCTCGGACGCCATAACCAAGTCATTAATGCAAACCAAAGTTAAAATAAAAAAATATGCCGATGTTACCATGACATCATGTGGCTGATTCACGTAAACAAAAGCTAGCCGGAGCTTATCCATATAGCTGTCTTTTTCATCCGTGGTGTTTGATAGGACATGTTTTCTTTGTGTCCTTGTCACTCATACCGCAGTCGACCGAAATGTATATCGCAGAGTTTAATTCTATTCCGTCCGTAGTCAGTCAGTCTACGCGGCATGTGTGCTACGAGAGCCTGCGTTGTCCGCTATCACATCCGCGGTATTTCGAGTGTGGAATTATAAATTAAAATGTGAACTGGATTGCTATCGGTGTTATCTATAGCATGCGGTTTGAAGGACTATAAGGTTGGTATCAAATAAACGAGTAAAATTGATACACTTAGTAGGTACTAACTTATTGAAATCTAAGTAAACAGTTAAACGCTTTGAGAGCTTGGGTCGAGAGCTTGATGTTAAGACTACCTTACAATCTTATTTTAACTCAGACTAAGTATGTCTAAATCTTCCAAAATGTTATTATAGTAGCAGCAGTGGTGCATCATAAACCTAGTTATAAATGTTTTAATTATTGTTGAAGTAATTCGATTTATGGACCGTGAAGACGGGCTATCCTTGAAGTTTCCTTGACCTTGTGGCTCGATGGTGTCATGCTATAATTCGAAGCTCAACTAGGGCCCCACTCAAACCATTTGTTTTACCAACTGTACCATATGTTTTGCTTCTCCGCGATCAATCGTGCATCAAAGCTAGGTACCTACGTCTTCGTCTGTGCGTGCGACACAAGTAATGTTAACATGCAAAACAGGCCCTCCTCCACATCGGCCTCATCGGCCACATCAGCCCTCCTCATCCACATAAAACAATACAAATAGCAAAAAGGTTTGTCGACGTCGACGTCACAGGAGACCGAAGAGCTGGCTACAAAGGGGGAACGCTGCCGGAACTTCGGAACCTTGCCTAAATAAAGGGACTCCTTTATAATATATTTTAGTTATTATCATCATATTTCTTAAGGTTTTTAGTTTTAGGTTCTATCTTGTAGGTATATATACTTAATGTAAACAATACATATGTCACTAGGCCCAACTATCGGAAAAACATACAAAATGCTCACGCGTTTTAAACTCTACGAGTTCATCCTCAAAGGTTCTAAGTAAAGGTATTGTAGGTACTTAGTTCATTGATAAGGGCCTCTATCCGCAAAGTAACGTCTGAACCAAACATTTTATCCTGTACCGATATCGAAGGAGTGTGTAGGTATAAAATACATTGATGGCGAAACATTCGTATACTTTGTCTGAGAGCTGGATGATATTTTGTGATAAGTATTTTGGGTAGGTATTGCAGGCGCGCTGAAAACTTTTCCAATACTTCTATAATACCTAAGCACAAAACCACATGACCTGTCAAATTTAAAAGTATAAAAATTTCGAAATGCCTTAAGAACCTTTTTTGGCAAAGAATAAGAATAAGTAGTTTATTGTTCAAACTGTGTACATTTGTGGTAGTATTTATAGCTTAACAACCGCTTAGCTTAGCTTAGCTTTAGAACATGTTGTAATAATTACAAAGTTGGATTTAGCCCCACTACCCCACATCCAAGTATAAAACCGGCCAAGTGCGAGTCGGACTCGCGCACGAAGGGTTCCGTACAATTATCTATAAAAATCACGTCTGTTGTATGGGAGCCCCCTTAAACATTTTTTTATTTTAATTTAATGATTTATTTTTAAAGTCAATACAGGGTTATTTTTAATTCACTGATATCCTCTTAACCCTGAATTCCTATCACTCAAACAAATGTTTTTAGTTTTACGACTTTTTAAAATGAAGCACTTTTTTTCCCATACAAATACACAGAGTACCTATCGTAAAAATAAGAGGAAATCTCAAATTTTTAAAACGTTATTACACCAAAAATATTAAGTTATGACAAAAGCCGTAAAACAAAAAACATTTGTTTAAGTGGTGGGAGTTTAGGGTTAAAAGGATGCTAGTGAATTACAAATAACCCTGTATATAATTAAATATTCTGTGAATATTTCAAGCGTCTACCTGTTGCCGTTATCAATATCGAGCAAAAATGAGCAAAAAAGTCACGTTTATTGTATGGGAGCCCCCTTAAATTTTTATTTTATTCCATTTTTTAGTATAGCGGCAACCGAAATACATCATCTGAGAAAATATAAATTTCAACTCTCTAGCTATCACGGTTCCCGAGATACAGCCTGGTAACAGACGGACAGACAGACAGACAGACAGACAGACGGACAGACGGACGGACGGACAGACGGACGGATGGATAGCGGAGCCTCAGTAATAGGGTCCCGTTTTTCCCGGTGGGCGTTGGAGTTTTTCGCGGGGGCGGTAACGGGCCCAAATAATTGCTAATTTGTGATTAATATATAAAAATATAAAATTGATAATTTGCTAATACGTAAAGGGATGTGTTAGAATTTTTTTTTCTTGTAAAAGTGGCGGTAGTTCATAAAAGAATGGGAACTTATGACTTAGACGAACTTTTTTGGTCGTGTAATCTACAGACTGGTGTAGGTCAGGTTAGCTAGTTTAGGTTCAAACGAGAAAAGTTGACGAATTCTAAGAAAATTGTATTACTTAGGTATATCAAGTGAACCATTGTGTATATATCGACTACCTTTAATTATTCTTTTCAACTTTATGTATTTTGATACCAATCTTTATATGATATATTTATGTCTATCCACAACGCTAACTCAACGTAACAATGCTTCAGAGTGATTGTCGATTGCCAATTGCCGTAAAGACATAATTGATTTGTATTTGAATTGTAGCAAATGCTAAGTGATATTTGTATGCAGCACAAACAATGCGACTCGTCGAACCGACGCTATAAAAAACCGAATATCAAATGAGCTATTACGTCACGCTGCTGACGAGATTAAGAGACGTAGTGGCTCAGATAGTATCAAATACCTACTAGTGATGTGCCGAGTCGCTGTTTTGAAGGATCGAGTCGACTCGAGTTATTTTATGTGGTATTCAAATCCTGACTCGATTCAGCGACTCGAGTCAGTTAATATGTTATTCGAATCCTGACTCGATTCCGCGATTCGAGTCCAGTGTAGACCTACTCGAGTCTATGTTTGGTATCTATTCGAATGTTTACTCAAGTCAAGATATACGAGTCCAGAAATCAAGTCCGTTACCAATTTTATAACAAAAAGGAAAAATCGAAAAGGAGTATCTTCAAACAGCATAGTATTCATTAATTGCTTAAGTAAAAAGAGATTGAATTCAAGCGAGTCGATCTCACGCGAATACTAGACTCGAGTCAGTTGTACTCGCATAATAGAATTGACGTGTATTTCAACCTTTATGTTCCATCCATAGAGTGACTGTGAAATATGTTTGTCATATTATTGTCATTTTCAGCTAAATAAAGCCAATTTACTATATTGGTATTCTCTTATTTACGTATCAAAAATCGAGTCAGCGAGTACGAAACCTATTCTCTCTGACTCGAGTACCGAATCGAGTCTGGTGTACTCGAATCAAAATATTTTTGTACTCGAGTAGGCGAGTCCTAAGCAGGAATCGAGTCTGACTCGAGTCAAGCCGTACTCGGCACATCGCTATCAAATACTGATGTTCATTTAAATTTATTATGACATAAATAATTGGGGAAAAAGCCTTGGTAGCCCAGTGGTTTGAACAATTGCATGCAGAGGGTCGTGGGTTCGAGCGTGGTTCGAGCCCGAGCTCGCACCTCTGAGTTTTTGAAATTTGTGTGCGAATCACATTTGAAACTTACCATGAGCTTTACGGTGAAGAAAAACATCGTGAGGAAACCTGCAAAGCCTTGTAAAAAAATCCTAATCTTCTAATCGGTCTAATCCTGTAATTCCCAAAGTGGTCCACGTGGACCCCGGGGGTCCACGGGAGACTCGACGGGATTTAGATTAAGATCCAATCTTCACATTTTTGTCGAGTTTTGGGAATATGGTACAAATGTAGCTGCAAGGGGTCCACCGGTACCAGCTAAATTTTGAAACTGGTCTATGAGAAAAAGAAGTTTAGAAAACTATAGTCTAATCTGATAAATCGATATTGAGATTTTTATTGCTAAAGCAATTTAAGCGACATCGAATTGATATAAACGAAATCCTGTCGAGGTGCTTGTAACTACATACTTATTACATACAATGGCGTTAGCTTGTTGTAACTTAAAATATATAATTGAAGAATTTAACGATAATTTTCGCACTTAGTATTTAATTGCATAAGCTTCCTAAGGGCCATGCCTTTTATTTTGTTTTATGAATTTCAAACATTATAATGATGTACTACCTAGTGACTTCGTATCACTTAAGTATAAGTCTTATTATTAACTCTGGGCCTTACGACCGAGGATAATACATAGATTAAATTTTTAGGTCTAATAATAAAGGTTCTCTTGGGAGCCGTAGCGGTAGAGTCGTTATTTCATTATCCAACATAAGTATAAATAATTCATGACATTGTGTACGTAAACCGGTTTTTTTAAACAGCTTATTTGATTAAGTTGCTAATAATACGCGCTGAAATACTAACACGATGACCTAATTTAGCCTCAAAAGATGGTGGGAACTTAATCAAACATGAAACATGCACTTTTGCAAATCTGCAATATATTCTCCGCAGGTCACTCCTGAAAGCTATCAAAACACGCAACGCCACATTTGTCATCTTAAATGAATCACATGCCATGTTGTACGTGCTCGTGTTTGTTCAAGAATTAGGACACCACGTTGTGCCTGGCGAACCGCCAGACTACATCGCCGAGGCTAAACCAAATTCTTGAATCGAATCCTATATAAAAGCACTTAAATTGATTAAGCTATATTCGGCTGGTCATTAATCAATTTCAGTAAGAATAATATTGATTGGATGGAATCGAGTACAAGATTTATTATTAACTCAATGGGATCACAGTAACAGACAGCACATCATTTCGGCTAAGTATAGGTCAACCAAATCCAGGAAGAAAATTTAAGTACTTACATACATTAAGTACATTACAAGAAATGATAATAGACCTAAACTTTCGTAAAGTTAAGACAGATCCGTGTTGTAATTGGGAAAAAGAGAAAGAGGCAAATGAGGGTGTATCTCTATTACTGTATAAGATACAGAAGAGAAGAACATAACAGACCATAGATAGATGTAGTTCTGTGTTATTTTGACTAAGTATATCTACGCTTCTAAGTATTAATCAAATCATAAGATTCATATCATGAGTAAAGAGTTTATTATTTAATTAAATTTTTTAACACTTAATATTGTTCGAAGTGGCGTACTAATTGTATGGAAGCTAGAAACATTGAATTTTCGGATAGATCCAGTTTATTCTGTAACCTATTATTGATACCGTTTGATAGAGCTCGTGAAGCACTTTCAGTATGCTTAGTATAAGTTTTACTTCACCAAATACTTCTCGATCGCTTTTACGTTAAAATTTCAATTAAGTACCTACTATGAAAACTTATACTAAGCATACTGTATCTCTACTATGAGTTACACTAGTTTACAGTGACCGTACTCGCTAGCGACGGCGTAAATGATTTGTATGGAGAATTGTGTAGGTACAGCGCCTCTAGCGGTCACTTACGGAAGTACAATTCTCCATACAAATCATTTACGCCGTCGCTAGCGAGTACGGTCACTGTAAACTAGTGTAACTCATGGTAGAGGTACAGGATCAGTAACCAGTTTTCGATACCTTCTATAGTTTAGAAATTATCGAGTGAGATCACTTATCGTTTCCACCCTGTATACAAAGTGATAAAACTTTTTTGTAAGAGAAACTTAACAATTATGTAGAACTAGCTGATGCCCGTGGCTTCGCCCCTGCTGAAGTAGATTAAAACGTATTTTCCCGTAGTAAAAAGTAGCCTATAGTAATATAATCAGTTAAGAGAGTCACGTAACACATCACTTTTAGTATTAGAAATTTTCGAAAAAATGTCTATTATCTCTTAGCGAAGCGACATGGATTCTTTTTCTTATTTTTTTTCAGAGCTATAATAACGGCCTCTCGCCCGATAAAAGGGTTTTGGGGCACCCTGTACAGAACGGGATGATGACACTATTTCAAATTCAGGACAGTTTTTCATTTTGAAGTGATTTTATTTCTAAAAGTGGCCATCAGTACCTCTATATTAGTGTGACGTCATCTGCGATGTACATATAACTTTTATGGCCTATGACACAACATTCAAAGCTATGACCAATCCCGTGGCCTCGACATGAGTTGAATCTTAGCGAGAATTTGCGTAAAGATCTTGAAACTGCTGCTACGAAAGTATGTACTCGAGTAATTTGACTTGCACCTAAGTTATTTGCTCACTGGTCACGTATTGAGACAAAGACTATTGTGGTACGGTACGATACCTACCTTGTATAATAAGTAAACGTAGGTACGTAATATTGGGGAGTACTCGTAAGTATATGAAAAACGTTGAACGTTCGGGGTCCCGAGGTATGCAGTCTTATTACTTATATAAACTTTTATTTAACTTACCTATTATAACGTTCGTTGAGCCTCGGAGGAAGCCTTATGTTCAGCAATGGACGTCTTTCAGCTGAAATAATGATGATAATGATGAACGTTCGTTGTGTCTGTTTAAGTGTGGTTTCATTTGCAAACCACCTTCGTTACATTTCCTGGTATCCGATCGAGCTCAAATTTGGCATAGGTTTGTAAGTTCAGCAAAATTCTGGTGGTCCAGCCAGGAACGCTTTAACGGTTAAAAAAGTCACCGGCTTGGAGCATGGCACGGATGCGCTGTTTGGATGGCGAATGTGATCGAATAAATTGGGCCCTACTTTAAATAACCTAACCTAAAGTAAAAGAACACTTTGACACTAGCGCTGGGAGACGAGTCAAATGATTCCTCATGCCATTTACGCAATACAGTAGGGAACATAGAGTGGACATTCATATATGACGGTGAAAAACTTACTCCACCACATTCTGGTAAAAATGCACATAAATTACAATCATCTCAGCCTTTATACGTCCTACTCCAGGGCACAGGTCACCTCTCAGAATGAGAGGGCTCGCTAGTTATCATGCGGGCCCGCTGAGGAAACTAGTGTCCGACCGAAACTGGTTTTCACGACCGAAACCAAAACCGAATTTCGGCAACGGTCTCAGTTTCGGCCGAAACCGAAACTTCCTTATAAGGATCATGTTTTGAGGGAAAAGTAAAGAAAACGTTATTTTAATCAGGCAGTCCTTATTATTTATCTTTTAACCACATAGCTATGCAGTCTTCGATGATTTCACTTATTGATAATCAACATAACAACCCTGAATCCATAATATTATCACCACTAATAAACCGAAACCCGTTTTTTTTGCCGAAACTCGGCCGAAACCAAAACCGAAACCGAACTTTCGGTCGGACACTAGAGGAAACCCTCACACATCTGCAACAAAATTCAACGGTGTGTGTGTGTGTAAAAGTTTCCAATCTGCAAAAACTAATTTTAATCCCAAAATATTTTTCCTGCAACCAAGACTTCCGCTGTCCTCATTTGTCGACCTTTTTGACTTTCACAAGATATGTCCAATATTTCTTGTTATTTTCTGATGCATCCATTTGCAGTTTTGGAATTTCCGCCGGATAAGCTGTTGAAAAATAAAATGTATGACAAATTAAGGCATAAATTATGTCATGCGCCGTAGAAGTAGAGCAGATCAGTTTATTTTAAGACCGGGATGGGACTAGGAATGGAACTGATGGTTATTCCGTATAAAAATATATGTCAAATATAGATAAGTTATACTCATTCAATTCTACTCATATCGCAGTCTAATAAATAATAGGTACTTACCTACCTAAATATTTTGGGTCTTCGACTATTAAATAAGCAGTATGCTTAGTATAAGTTTTACTTCACCAAATACTTCTCGATCGCGTTTACGTAAAAAAATCAATTACTATGGAAACATAGATAGCGTCTCCGCGCGCGCGCGTCCATGTTTCCATAGAATTGAATTTTTTACGTAAACGCGATCGAGAAGTATTTGGTGAAGTAAAACTTATACTAAGCATACAGGACTGAAGTACTTAACATGGAACTAACTCACACGTGAAAACGTGTCACAAATGCGAATGTGAGAACCCCTATCTCTAGACAAAATTAACAAATGTTTCTGATACGCGAGCTCAATTTAGTACAGTTTCAGGTCTGCATCCTTCTGTTTGGCAAATTAAGTATGTAGCTAAACAATAAATACTTAACATTATTGATTGAATGAAAATGTGTTGCAGAAGGCATAAACAACGCTCGTGCCTAAAATACCACGTTCGCAAAATACGTAATTTTTAAAAATACCACAGTTCATATTTATTACATTCCCATAATACGAGACAAAATAAGACATTCCACCAAAAAAGTCACTTCCTTGAGCAATGTTCGTAGTAACGTGGTGCAACGAGAATAAGTACTTAAGTATCGTAAGCTAGGAATGTGGTAAGTAAGTAATGTAGTATTTTGGGAACGTGGTTGTTTAGACACGAGCGGTTAACAGTAGTACGTTGTTGCTAACCTTAGAGCCGGATTAACAAAGTTGGGGACCCCAGCCAATGCAATTTTCAGGGCCCCCTTTCAGCCAAATATCAACCGCACTTTTCAAGACGTCAAATCAAATCAACTCGTAGCATGCATAGCAAGAATACTTACTTATTGTTATCGAGGATACAAATTAAATTATCCAATTAATTTTTCAATCCGAAGTCTTTTTAGGGTTCCGTACGCAAAGGGTAAAAACGGGACCCTATTACTGAAGCTCCGCTGTCCGTTCGTCTGTCCGTCCGTCTATCCGTCCGTCTGTCTGTCACCAAGCTGTATCTCATGAACCGTGATAGCTAGACAGTTGAAATTTTCACAGATAATGTATTTCGGTTGCCGCTATAACAACAAATACTAAAAACCAGAATAAAATAAATATTTAAGAGGGCTCCCATACAACAAACGTGATTTTTTTGCTCGTTTTTGCTCGATATTGATAACGGCAAGGAGGTATATATTCTCGGAAATATGTTGTCTTCGGGGTCTCTTGAAAAGGTCCTGCTTATCTCTTAAGTTGCTCCAGGTACCTTAGTGCCACGCGAACTATTAACTAACAACACTTACTATTATTAGGTCGCGGCTATCAAGTCGGTGTTTTGAATAATCGATACTTATGTCCTAGTTAATACTTATTAAGAGGGTTAACGATATTCTCGAGGCAACTCCCTAATTCGTAAATTTAATTATGCAGGTCTCAAGGGCCTTCAGCAAAGCATTTGTCATGTTTTGTTAATTAGATGACACCTCTGTGTCATGTTTTAATGGGGTTGGGAGTGTTATCAATGAGCGACAGTTTACAAACAGCATATTACTCAAGTGGGTACTACTGGGTACGTATCAAAATATCTAAAGTTTAAAATTAATAATGGACGAAATACATAATGGCCATTTGATATAATGCAATTTTCTTGGAATTTCTCATTTTTACAGGATTTTCATAAAATAAACCTAACCTAACCTAAACCAATCTGTAGATTACATGATTAAAAAAGTTCGTTTTATCAATAGTTTCATAGAAAATTTTAGTATGTATTATGACCATTATCTATTTCGTCCATTATTCGTTTTAAACTTTATATATTTTGATACGTTCCCTACTCAAGTACCTATCGTGGCCAATGACCACTGGCCATCACACCTAACAATCAGTTGTGAACCTTATTTATCACGTGACAAAATATTCTGATAAATTGAGACCTCCTCCTTTTTTGAAGTCGGGTAAAAAGGGAAAAACCCAAGTTCATGTCATGAACGGTCAGTGAAATATGAGTGTGTGCGTAGTAGATATACTACAATGTTCTTTTACGTACTACGTACGTACTACTGTATGATGTTTACTCTTGTTTCAGAATGGAAATGGAATGATGCTATCGAAATGGCGATTCTTCTTTATGACTATTTAGAGTTCGAGGAGCGGGCGGGGAGGCACCTCAAAGTTTGGAAAGGTGAGGTTTGATTGAAGCAGAAGTTTTCCGTAAGCTAGGTTTCCTTAAGTTATTGTAGAACGAATATTATCCGGATACTGTAATCTGGTTTAAAGGACCATCCTTCTGATGAACTCCTGGCTACAATAGCCGAAGCTATTTAGTCCGTAAATTATGTTTGGAAACTACAATACCTTATGTGTTTTTATTATTATGTAATTTTGATTTATCTGTGTAAAAAATAAACAAAAATATATAAAAATCTCGTGTTCACGGTGTTCGTTATCGAACTCCTCCGTAACGGCTTTGACCGATTTTTATGAAACTCTTTTGTGCGGAGTCGCGGGCAACAGCTAGTCAATAAATAAAATAATAAATGATAGATTCTTCATCCAACTTTTGAACATTATAAAAAAATACATTAAAATGGTAAAACTAAAGAAATAGTAGAGACGCGAACAAAAAATATGTAGGTAAGTATGACCCAATTATTACAGGGTTATTTTTAATTCACTGACATCCTCTTAACCCTGAATTCCTATTACTCAAACAAATGTTTTTTGTGTTACGACTTTTTAAAATGAAGCACTTTTTTTCCCATACAAATACACAGAATATCGTAAAAATAAGAGGAAATCTCAAATTTTCAAAACGTTATTACACCAAAAATATTAGGTAAGTTATGACAAAAGCCGTAAAACAAAAAACATTTGTTTAAGTGGTAGGAGTTTAGGGTTAAAAGGATGCTAGTAAATTACAAATAACCCTGTATAAACCAAAAATCAAACTCTTGGCTTATTGCTCAGAAACGTCCAATTTTTTAATAATGATTTGTTACATGGAAATTTCTCGCTAAATAGGTACACAGGGTACCTTAGCCGGATACTACTTATGACGTACTTACCTATGACCAACGTTGAAATTTAATTTAATCATACCTAATTGACATCCCCGTGTCACAGAATAAGTAATATGTAACAGTGCCTCTACCATGAGTTACACTAGTTTACAGTGACCGTACTCGCTAGCGACGGCGTAAATGATTTGTATGGAGAATTGTGTACAGCGCCTCTAGCGGTCACTTACGGAAGTACAATTCTCCATACAAATCATTTACGCCGTCGCTAGCGAGTACGGTCACTGTAAACTAGTGTAACTCATGGTAGAGCAGTAATCCAACTTCATACTAGAGCGCCCGAATCGACGCACGCATTCAGCCAAGCGGAACACGGCGCGAGCGTGGGAACTGCATTGTCTTGTCTAGCGAAGATTGGTTAGCGGCCGTGTAAGACGCTTGGCTGTGTGCGTGCGTCGATCGGGCGCTCTAGTATGAAGTTGGATTACTGGTTACATATTACTTATTCTGTGCCCGTGTGCTGCGGCAGAGGTGTAAAAGAAAAAAACAAATCCGAAACACGACCCAGTAAACAAACACACCGTCGCATGTCACCGTTGTTTACTTATTATTATATAGTTGTTTACTTATCACCTAATGTAAAGTAAACATTCGTGAAGGCACTAGATTTGTAACCAATCATCAACGTAATAAGTAGATATCTTTCAGTATTTATCTATTCTTAGGAATGTGTGATAATTATAAAATAACTGATAAATTATTAGCTTAGGTGGGTGGGGCTCTAAAGCGTTAGAACTGGCGTACTTATCCCATAATATGTGTTACGAAAAACGACTAAGTAGGTACCGTAAGGTCCGGGTACTTTGACCCATTGTAGCTTATTTTGGCCCATATCCTTGGATTTTCGTTTTCGTAACACACGGGTTATGACGGTTCAAACGCTTCAACCCAGGTATTCTACTAAGTTAGCTTTGTCTTCGACTTCATCCGAGGAACTACTTAGTGCTTGTTCATTGCTTTCCCACAGCAAACGTGACTTTCTTATTACCTACCGAACACTATCAAGAAATCACAATAAAAACAATTGGATACCTACATTACATTACATTACATTACCTAATTTGGATATGTGCAGGCAAATTCAGTCGTGGCGTTATTTTTATGATTATTTTTAAATAGTAAACAAAATAAAACAATTGCACTGAAATATTTTTTAGAATCGGCTCGGTAGTTTCAGAGACCGTTATTGGTACCGTTAAGGTACCATTAGTAGTTACTATAGACAGTTACTTATTACGTAAGTATAACTGAATAAATACATTAATCTAATATGCAGACGCATAATGTAGGCAAGACAATATTATACACATTAAGTAATAAAAACTATAAATATCCCAGCATTAAGTATATTTTAATTAATATTCGTAGTTAATTACCTCATTAAACACTCCTGCAAATTAAAAAGGCACATTGAGTTGTATTTGTATCTGATGGTTGCGATAAAAAAACTATTCAATTAAAAAACGGTCAAGCACGTATCGGGCCACGTGCAGGCAAATATTCTATATTAGTTAAATGTGTTTTAATTGATATATTCCTTAATTAATCAAATTTAGTGAAGCCTATATTGTGATACTGTGATGTTTTTGTAGTTGTGACATTTAGGTGCATTTAAAAGAAGAGTGTATCGTTACTTGCTAGACCGGTAACGCACCAGCATCCTAATTGTGGTATAGGTTAGGTGTCCCATTGTCCGTGGCCGGCGGTGGTTACTTACCATCAGGTGTGCCGTATGCCCGTCTGTCGGCTTTAAAAGTATCAATAAAAATTAAAAAAGTACCTACACTACTTTATGGTGCTAATTACTTTTCCAACACAAAACAGTTTGTTTTCTATGGAGGGCTTGTAGCTCGATCGCCATATTTAGCTTCCTGTTTAATTTAATGATCTAATCAGTTTTTTGCGGCGCGGCGTGGGCGAGTACAATTATAGCGGCCGCCGCACGCGCAGCGAGCCGAGCTTTATATAAATGACCTCACCATCACCAAGCCGTGCCTCCAAACTGCGGGGCCCGCTTTGACCAGTCTGCAAACATTGATAGCGTAAACTACCGCTAAATATACCTACTAAGTAACGAATAAATAGTTACGTTTTTTCTGTGACCTAACGTAAATAAAGATTGTGATGTTTAACAAGTTTTATTAAGAGGAGAAATACGGGCGGTCGTTACTCTACCTATATGTATACTCGTACCTAGTCGTATCGCCTGCTAATTACAAGAGAAATTCTTTTTTACCATGCGATCTCCAACATTACCATTTTTTTTCATATTTATTGCATTATGAACTTGAGAAATTTGAAAAGTAATAAAATTTACCAGTTTTTAATACTATATTTAAACGTCCAGTAAATAAATTTAATGAATAGGTAAGTATTAAAACAATATAAAATATAGGGGCGTGGCCAAACCCCTCTTTATCGTAAATTTAACAGAAGAAATAAAACAGATTTAGTTTTGGAAGAGGAAATAGGGACTAGTGACTACGAAATGCGTTTATAGACATCCTGAGATGGACGTAGAATAGTTTTTATCCCGGAAAATTTGAAAATTCCGCAGGACAGCGACCAAAGAATTCTTCGCACGGAGTCACGAGCAAAAGCTAGTAATAGGGATATAATGAGATCATTCATGAACATTATTGCTACATTTATAATGCGGTCTAAATTTATTACAATGCGTTTGCAGCGCGCTCCGTATGTGTACTATAGTTAAGTAGGTACCTATTTTAAGTAACTCGTCAACTGTTGACCAGCGTGATACATAGGTAGACTGATAAAGATAACGGCGCCAATATAGATTAGATGTCTTACTATCAAAGGTAAACGTGTATTGATACAATCGCATTTAAACATTTTAAACTAAGAACTAATGCATTATTTAATATACTAGATTCTTTAAGACATACATTTAGATTTTAAATTTAGAGTTTAACCTTGAATATAAATTATCATAACTAACGCATTTATTTCCTGTTACAGCATGGCATATAATAATATTCGCGTTCGCCGCGATATTTGGAATGCTGAACTACATATTTCTACAAAACACGATGTATATGGTGGACGATCGTTGTGTTTTGGTTGCGCCGACGATCGAATTTACAAACGTTACCGTTTTCGTCCATAATGGAGATGGAGATGAATTGAACAGAACTGTTGTTTCTGTAGTAAAGAATGAGACTGAAGTAACTGAAACAAGTGACGCTCAAGCAACGACTATCGCCGTCCCTAGTGATAACAGCACGACGGCTGATAAAACGAAAAGGGAGGTAGATAACAGCAGCGCATATGACCCTGGATATGAGACCAATAGTGGTAAGTCTAAGCCGAACTGCTGAAGTTAGTTATACAGCCATACTTATGTACCTTGTCCTGATAATGCTGACATAACAAAAGTCACCACATGGTTGACTTTAAGTGCCAACCATTAAGCAAAATAAGCCACCAGTTAGGTACGTAACTTAATCGGGAATCACTTGAGTCTGATAATTTCAAAAATAACTGCAAAATAAGTAAAAACAGCAGTGGCACTTTCTGGCCACGTCCAGGCTATTAAAACAACTGCTAAATAAGTAGTTACTGAACAGACTTTCGCAGCCGCAATAAAACCTTAGCTCAAAATAACTCAAAATAACTCACCTATTGTACCATAAGACAGAACATGCTCATGATTTCCATGCAGCCGGTGATACATTTATACTAACTCTACTCTTTGATACATTTCCACAGGTATCATCATTTCCATGGTTGTTATAAGTCTAATGAAAAGGTTAATAACAAGTAAACTATAGTAAAGTTCATAAATATATTATGTACGTTACCAAGGCGGCATAATCATAAATATCTATGTGACTCTATGCCACCTCATGGAAGGTTGGTGTTTACATATGTATTATATTGGAGGAGACGGTTGTATAGGTATTCATACCTTCGCTTGTACACTGTAGTGTACAGTCGAACAAAAGGTCGCCTTGACACCTTAAATGTCTATTTTGCTTGCAGTGGCTAGATAAGACATCTGTCCATACCAATACATACCAATGAACTTCAACGGCTGCAAGCAAATTTGTTTTGAAACTGGGCAGGCCTCGCTTTTGTCGACTGTACATTCATGGGTAGGTAATTTTTATTAAGTTGCTAAAGACACAAATACAAATAAAAAAGTACAGTCATGGTAAGAAAAGGTTCGTCACCTTAAAGTTCGCATTTGCTTGCACCAAGGCAATTGTCAGTCCAGTCGACATTTTATTTCAAACGATACAAAATACCGCATTTGACGTTTCCCATTTTTCAAAAAGTACTAAGCTAAGAGTCTATGACTTGATAAAGGAATATTTAATAACTGAAAGATAACTGACGAAGGTACCCTGACTGTACCTACAGATACGAAGAAAAATGCAACATTATGTTAACCATTTTATCTATACTTGTTATTCAACCACCCCCTCGTTCGCTTGAAGTTGACGAGTAAACATAATATTGTTCCCAGGCCACCAGGATGTACGCGAGGCCCTGGACTTGGTGCGGACATTCTTCGGCTCGAGCCAGGACTGCGAGTTCGCGGAGTACATGCCCATCCTGGCCACGGTGTTCGCGCTGGTGTGGACTACGCTGTTCGTCATGTGTCCTGGCGGAGGACGCTCGAGAACCGGGTACCAAAATAAACATTTTATCACTCGCTTAGGCATAATAAGCTATACCAGTGGTCGTCACACTTTTATGATTAACTAGCTGCTGCCCGCGACTCCGTCTGCAAAGAATTCGTGTATTGCTATCCCGCGGGAACTAAGCAATTTTTCGGGATAAAAAGTATCTTATATGTTAATCCAGGTTATAAACTATATGTGTACCAAATTTCATCAGAATCCGTCAAACCGTTTTAGCGTGAAAGAGTGACAAACATCCATCCATCCATCCAAACTTACAAACTTTCGCGTTTATAATATTATATGATATGATATGATGATGATGATTAATGATTAATTATGATCAAGGGCCACATTGGACAAAGTGAGGGCTTACGGCGGGCCGCGCACTTATGAATTGGCTATTAATAGGTACCTAAGTAGGTACATTTGAAAAACCCTCGGTAGCTTTATGTAAAAGGGCGTAAATTGGGAATGTCTAAAAAAAATTACCAGTGGTTTTTATATTTTTTTTGTATAGAAAAGTCAATTATAAGAAACTAATTTCAATATTTTGTCATTTAGTTCTCTACTTTTTTCAAAATTAATTATTGAAACTATTTTAGTTGATGACGTCAGATTATAATTGAGGGCTCCCACAATGCCAAATTTCTAAATCTATCTAAATGCTTACGATAAGGCAGCGCCTTTAATTATTTTTTGCGTAGTGGTACACTATACACTGTGTCACTTTACTGGCACTGACAAAGTGCTAGATGTCAGACAGCGGGTCCAAATCAAACTCCGTAGTATAATCCACGCGTAAATTGTGAAGAATTCTAACCACACAGAATAAAGTACGACTTGAACCGGTCACGCAATTTACACCAATGTCAAATGAAGTTCATTGCTTATTTGTTATATAATAAATTCATTACATAATATTAAAATTAAATAACTACGGAAAACGATTTAAAAAGCATTTATCTCGAAATGGTTTTCGATTTACTATACATTGCAAAAAAATAGACATCCCCAATTAACTACATAATGTAAATTAGGTATACAGACACTTATTTTTTTTTATTATAGCTACAATCACTCACTTGCTCTGCTTATAATATATTACCTACCCAATTTTCGACCCGCGTATAGCAATTCGGCTTATTCGGCTACCTTCGGATGAAAAAAATTGGTTTTGTAAGCCATTACTTGATTATTGAAAGAGTGTGACTGTATCTATCGTCAACGCATGAACCATGAACTGGACGCACTTATCGGGCACAAGAACATCGTCAGGTTTTGTAAGTCGCAGCGACTGAGGTGGGCGGGTCACCTTGAAAGAATGCCGGACACAAGGGCCGCAAAAGTAATGACAAAGTGGACGCCGCAACAAAAGAGACCGAGAGGCAGGCCTAGAAAGCGTTGGAGTGACTGTGTGGAAGAAGATCTCAGGAGGATGGGAAAGTTTACTAGCTGGAAGAAGGTTGCCAGGCACCGTGACAACTGGAGGAAAATTGTGGAGGGGGCCAAGACCCACAGAGGGTTGTAGCGCCAGCGGAAGAAGAAGAAGCCATTACTACGAACTAAAGAACTAAAGTCGTTGCATTTTTTTTATTATGAGAGGGAGGAAAACGAGCAAGCGGGTCATCTGATGGAATAAAATGATCACCACCCATAAATATCAACAACTCAAAGAGAGTCACCAATCTGTTGCCGGCCTTTAAAGGAAGTATATAAACCCTATAGGTACCTACATACTTATACATTATGTCGCGGGCCGCAAAAATACAGGCTGCGGGCCGCAGTTTGACGACCACGGAGCTATAGATACAATACGCAGTCTCTACTAGCTTTTACCAACGGCTTTCGCGTGCCTATGGGAATTCCCAAAATAATATGTTATTTATTGTTATGGTGGTCTTTATTGAGTGGTAAATATCCAACCTGGTGTGTTCAGGTTGATGCAACCGTGGCGGATCCTGGCGCCGGCGCTGGTGTCGGCGCTGGTGCTGGTGGGGCTCACGGGGCACAGCTTCACGCGCACCAACAGCGGCCTGCGTGAATTCTGCTCTGCCTTCTACAACTACACCAATTCCACTACGTATGTCGACAAATACCTTACCGTTACCGTTGTTATTTACGTTCTCCTTCCTATACTTGTTTTTTGTTGCATTAGAAAAAGAGTAGGTAAACAATCTTGACGAGTCTATTTAAGTATAGAAAAACGTTTTTAAAAAATAGTAACTATTAGGTACCCATAAAACCAAAAGAATGTACTTAAATGACCATTATGCCCTTGCTTATTGTGACATTTTTGCTGTTGCTTATTTTTCAAAAGTGTTTTTTAATAAAAAGTCGTTAAGATCGGATGTTCTTTTCTGATGCTAAAAAACCGAAGTACAGTAAAGGCATCTTTGTCTTTTAAAATATTTGTGCGATACGTACAACAGTCTAAACATAAATAATACTTAACTAATCCAGATCGCGTCCTTTGTTACTTTTTGTTTATGGAGTGGAGTACATACCTGTTATTAAATTTTGCCCCCTAAATTCCTATGTCTGGTTCTCACAATCCACATTTTCCTTTGTAGTTGCTCATCAGTGAACGTGTACCTGGAGCGTTCATGGAACGCGACATGGAAGTTCGGGTCCCGAGCGGAGGCGACGCGTGCGGCCAGCGCTGGGCTGTGGGTGTGCTGGGCCGGCGCTGCCACGCTGCTCATCGTGCGCTGCCTCGCCGCGCCGGACTTCCAGCTCATGAGGACTGGAGTGTACCTCACTAAGGACCCAGAACAAGTGAGTACACCTGCTTCAGGGTTCACCTAAAATATTCAAATTGTAGTTGGTCCATTGTGAACCTGGTATCATGAGACGCGAGGTGGCAGTTTGGGTATTCTGACCGGCGCTGTCACGCTGCTCATCGTGCGCTGCCTCGCCGCCGCGCCAGACTTCCAGCTCATGAGGACCAGGGTGTACCTCACTAAGGCCCATACTACACGGGCGGTTTCCCGCCGCGGGAAACCGCTCGACGGAGCTGCGCAGTGTAGTTTGCACCATACAACTTCCATATAAAATTGTGTCTAGTGGCGGTTCAGAAGCGGTTTCGCGCGGCGGGAGAACCGCCTGTGTAGTATGGGCCTAAGGATCTAGAACAGGTACTACACGCGCACCAAGGTCTAATACCTAGAATATTTGACCTGCAGTTTATCCATTGTGAACCTGGAAGGGTCATGGGACGCGATGTGGCAGTTTGACTCATGAGTGACTAAGCACCTAGAACAGATAGAGGGTTGGTAGTGGCATGCCAGGGTTTACCCACGCTGTTTTAAAGCATAGCGAACGTGTGGCCGAAACGTTCATGGAACGCGTCTTGTGATCATGCGGATCAGAGTCCATATTGTGTATACGTTTGACAGCACGAAATTATGAATGTATATATAATTTGCCACATCATTGCTCAGCACGGTTTGGGAACCGAGCCGAGTTCAATTTGGAATTCAACTTGAGCAACTTGGCAGTTACTTAAAGCCAGCGCTTAAAGCTTCTTTAGAAACCTGCATACTATTAAGAGGTAATTTATTTATAATAGGCACGAATGCCTTTGTGGCCAGCAGTGAAATTTATTATTTATTTTCTTTTCTTTTCAAAACATCTGCAACCGCTCTATAAACTATGACAAATCTGTTGTACAGTCAAGTGTAAAATTATGGGTGCATGCAACTTGCTCATAAATATATATGTCTCATAGCTCTTATGTCGTCGAATCGTCTAATTAACGTATTGGTACATAATTATGACAGGACGAAATCGAAATGTATTTTTGCACTTGACCCTTACCTATGTAAATAGTATAGCGTATTAGCGTTTGGAACTAAAAGTCCATTGACAGCTCTCTTCCTCATGAGGTACGGTCAAGGTCAATTACAAAAATAAGTATCGATTTAATCCTCCCATCGTAACTATACCTTATCTCGACGACATAAGAACTATGGGACATAATGAGCAAGTTGTGTGCACCCATATTTTTACACTTGACTGTACAGTCAAGGAATTTAATTACCTACCCATTTCGTAAAAATGTCGTTTAATATTCGCAATGCATTAAGGTCGAAATGTCAATTGCAACACGTCAAAACAACATCGTTGCTAGCTCTTATGGTGACAGTTTGCCGTACGATATTCAAACTTAGGTGGGTAGGAAATTAAATTCCTTGACTGTACCTAGTAGGTTAAGTACGCTTCACAGTTAAGGGCTGTTTTATAACTAAGTATTTGTAATAATACAACTTTTATTTTCTTATTTTTACAGAAAGTGACCCCTTACTTACGTAAGTCGCGACGCCGCCGGGCGGCAGCTGCGTCTGCGTCCCCGTCCCCGAACAAGTCCGTGCGGTCCGAGCCCACGGCCACCACGGAACTGGTCACAGCCTCCGTTGAGTCCGTGCCCTCGTCACGGACCATCACTCCAGAGCCTGGGAATGAAAGTATTTCCAAAGTGTAGTTAAGAGTGGTTCTATGAGTTTACAGTAAACTAAAATTTAATATATAGCGCTTGAAACAACGACGCCTTATCCGCTATATTGCAATGTGTTGATACCGTCGTTGGCAGAAATTCGTTGATAGTGTATTTACTTATTTAATTGTTGTAAGTAATACGTTTAATATTAAAGTCTGATATTTTTGGCTAGATATTATTGTGGTTATTATTAATAAATAACACAAAGTGATCAGAAGTACCTACCGTGTACTAATTTTTGATTGAGTATTTTTAAATTTGTGTAAGCTTAAATAAGAAGTTGAAAATTGTTAATGGTATCAATTATTTAAGTTTTTCATTACATGTGAAATGATTAATAAAGTGATCCAAGTTACTTTTGTGGGTTTTATTATGCTACCCTGTCGTGTATTGTATCACAGTCTGCACAAATATATCGGATAATAATATTGCCTCTGCACCCTTAATATAGGTAACGCCACCAGAGTTGAGGCCATGCACACAACCACATCTCATGTAATGACAGCGGGATTTTGACGTTGTGTTGTCGTTAAACGTCAACACAACGTCAAAATCTCGCTGTCATTACATGAGATGTGGTTGTGTGCGTGGCCTCAACTCTGGTGGCGTTACCTCTATTTTATGCCTATAGGCCCATGGAGGGGCCCAGCGTGTTGTTTAACACTGAATCATACACGCTGTACCGCGCTGCAGGAGTGTGTCACTGTATATATGATTCAGTGATATACAACGCGCTGGGACGCTCCGTCAGTGTCGCGCGCACGCCTCTGTCTGTGGAAGGCAGAATCAGCACTACATTGAATGAATAATAATTATTCCAATATATAAAAATCTCGTGTCACGGTGTTTGTTACCGAACTCCTCCGAAACGGCTCGACCGATATTTGTGAAATTTTTCCTCCCCATTCGGTAGGACTGAGAATAGGTCATAGGCTACTATTCTTCGCAGACGGAGTCGCGGGTAACAGCTAGTAATTAATAATAATAATAGGCATGTTTTGTACTTATTTAAACTAAATCAAAGCAGTTTTCAGAATTCCTCGAACAAGCTTAACTTTTTTTTTTGGTTAACATTTTCCCGTCAGCTGGCTGTCATGTCATTTGTCAAAGTCACTCAATATAAAGAAGAGAAAGAGACGACGATTTGAGTACAAAACAGCAGAAAATTAAAAATTGTGCAATGAATTATATTTTCAACTAAATTTTATTTTGATCTCTAACCTGCCAAGAATGATTTATTACCAGGTAAATCGCCTTTTAAAAAAGTCGCATGCATTAAAGCAGCTCTTACGGTATTCCCATACCAAAAACCAAACTACGAGCTTGCTGTATCCTCTTCAAAATAGAAAATTACTAAAAGTAGCGGGTGATGATGCAACCCGATTTCTGCACGGTCTCATCACCAATGATATGGAACATTTTGCGCAAGGAGCCCAGTCGATGTATGCTATGTTTTTGAACAACAAAGGCAGAGTGTTATTTGACACATTGGTATACAAGTGGCAAAATCAGCACTCTTTTTTACTTGAATGTGACGATAGTGTCCTCGCACAGTTAAAGAAACATTTAAAAATCTATAAACTCAGAAGTGCAGTGCAAATCGAAGATGTTAATGAAGACCTTAGAGTATGGGCCTTGCTACCCTCACAAGATTTCAATCCGGATTTAAAATTAGCAACAGAAAACAAAGTTAACATGTACAAGGATCCACGCCTTGCGGATTTAGGCTACAGAGTTATATCATCAACTTCATTAAATAATAGCCAAGTTGTGAGCTCAAATAAAGATGTTGAAGTAGCAACTTCAGCTGAGGGGTACAAGTACTTACGGTATAGATTGGGGGTGTCTGAAGGCGCAGAGGACCTTCCTCCAGGCACTTGTTTTCCTCTAGAGGTTAATTGTGACTACCTGCATGGAGTTAGTTTTCACAAAGGCTGTTACATTGGACAAGAGCTTACTGCAAGAGTCCATCATACAGGAGTTGTGCGGAAAAGAATAATGCCACTAAAAATTAATAACCTTGTGGGTGATATACCAAAAGATGCGCAGATCTCATCTAGCGACAAACCCAAATCAAATTTAGGAAAAGTTAAAGGTTTTATCAAGGATTATGGGTTAGGCTTAGTTAGGATCAAAGAAGCATTGGAAGCCAAAGTATTAAAAGTTGGTGAAAGCACAGTTGAACCAGTTAAACCTGCATGGTGGCCTGTTGAAGCACCTAAAGAAAAACTTACTGTTGTTAAATCGGAAGAATAAATAACAAATAAATTATCATAAAATGTGTGATCATGAATAAACACTTCAAAAACTTGTTCCAGAAAAATATGGGAGACACAAAGAAACCTGAAGAACCACCTGTACTACACAACTTTGTTTGTATGTCATGCAATTTGAATGAAAAAGCCAACTATAAAGGAACAAGCCCACCTTTCTCACGGAATATAGATCTCAAGTACCCAAGCTATGTAATGAAGGATCCATTTAGCCCTCCTGGAAAAGGCGAAATATTGGTTTTGGGGGCCGACTGCACTGGATGTGACAAACCTGTCTGCATAAGCAAAGAATGCAGTATATTCTACCTAAAGATGTATTGCTTGGACTGTGCACATAACTCTATTGATGATTTTCCAGTAGAAATAAAAAATAAAATATTACAAATAAAACAGAAGTAAAATATTTGTTTTGTTATTATTCTGTTCCTTTTTGTACCTTGTCATTCCCTTCTATTTGCATATACCTATTACAGAATTAATTTTAAGGGGGCTAATCCCTCGAAGTACTAAACTGATATTAAAAAAAAAATGTTTTTTCACAAATATAAACTTCCACTATCCTTGATCAACATTAGGCCCCTGTGAGAAAGTGGTAACTTCCCATAGGATGGAAACAAAAGATGGCACATCTGATATTTGTTCTTTGAATTTTTAAACATGTTACTCTATTGTATAAATTACTTACTACTCACTCCTCAGTCCTCTGGTGCAACAACCCAAAGTGTGTATGTCCTCCAATAATGTGTGCACGCCAAAGATCCCGGGCCTGTGCCGTCTCTCGCCAGTCACCAGCCTCAAGCTCGCGCAGATCCGCCTCCACCACATCTGCCCAACGGGACGCCGCCCTGTTGGCCTAACCGGGTAGGCCCTCTTCACTGCACGACCGTCCTCCATGCGCTCGATCGAGGTGACCAAGCAACCAAATCTGTGAGCTCTGGTCCACACCAATTATATTGTATAACCCTTTAAAAGGCCCCTTTTAAATACTGTATAGATTCAGGCGTTACTTTGCGGAGGTCCATGTTTAAAATAAATGGAATACCTGTGTTGCTCCTCCGCTAAGTAGTGAGGCCAAGTCGTGCAAAACAGCTACGTTTGCGCTGAAAAATGCTTTTTCATGCAATTTAACCCACCCTCCCTCCGCATAAAAAAACGTAAATCACCAACGCAAACGTAACTGAACCCACCACCAAGAGAACCACCACCACCATAAACCAAATCCCGACATCGGGATTTGGTTTATGGTGGTGGTGGTTCTCTTGGTGGTGGGTTCAGTTACGTTTGCGTTGGTCATCGGGATTTGGTTTATGGTGGTGGTGGTTCTCTTGGTGGTGGGTTCAGTTACGTTTGCGTTGGTGATTTACGTTTTTTTATGCGGAGGGAGGGTGGGTTAAATTGCATGAAAAAGCATTTTTCAGCGCAAACGTAGCTGTTTTGCACGACTTGGCCTCACTACTTAGCGGAGGAGCAACACAGGTATTCCATTTATTTTAAGGCCCCTTTTATTAGAGCATACCACCACAGAATCAAAAGCAGCTATCGAATGCGTACCTGACAAAGGATATTTTTAAAGCTAGTCGTATTTTCAATAATTACAATGGAAATTGTGACTTATTGTGAAAACAATAAAGTTGAAATTTCAACTCAATGCATGTGGTCGCTAAATCGCCTCTGCCTTATAAAGGGATAAATTAACAGTGGCATATTTGCTGGTCAATGTCTATGTCTTTTTAGGGTTCCGTACCCAAAGGGTAAAAACGGAAACCCTATTACTGAGGCTCCGCTGTCCATCCGTCCGTCCGTCCGTCCGTCTGTCACCAGGCTGTATCTCGGGAACCGTGATAGCTAGAGAGTTGAAATTTTCACAGATGATGTATTTCGGTTGCCGCTATAACAACAAATACTAAAAAATAGAATAAAATAAATATTTAAGGGAGCTCCCATACAACAAACGTGATTTTTTTTGCTCGTTTTTGCTCGATATTGATAACGGCAACAGGTAGAAGCTTGAAATATTCACAGAATATTTAATTATGTATTGACTTTAAAAATAAAGCATTAAATTAAAATAAAAATATATTTAAGGGGGGCTCTCATACAACAAACGTGATTTTTATAGATAATTGTACGGAACCCTTCGTGCGCGAGTCCGACTCGCACTTGGCCGGTTTTTTCAAGTTAATTCTTTATATTGTACTGTTTTTTTGTTCATATAAACCATATAATTGTAATGTTTTTATATTTTAAATAAATATCTTTTATCTTACCTTATCTATACACAGCAGTAATAAAAAAAAAAAAAAAAAAAAAAAATCGCTTTCGTCGGAAATTCATCAGAAATCATTTTTATTCCGCAAAAGTAGGTAGGTTAGTTAAGTATCTATAGATGCCCAAAGGGCAAACAGGACAGAAACAGGAGCCCTGCACGCCAGGGCCCCGTCGAGTAGCAATGGTGTGACAACTTGATGTGACTACGAGTCTGGCCTTAAGTTTTTAACCGTAAGCTGAAAAATAGTAAAATATGATATTTGAAGAAAAATAAGTGTAAGTTTGTGTGTATACTGGTCAGTCGCGGGATACCAAATTTAGCGATTGTCATACAGTTCTGGCAACTTATTTCCGAACTACCTATTATTAACAGACTTGGAGAAAAGAAGGTGGTCGTCAGTTCGTCGGAAAAGTTCCATTACAAGACTGAAACAAAAGTAGGCTTAGCATGAAGCAAATTTTTTCGGTTTGAAAAATGGGTTGTTAAATAAAAAGAGGAAGAATGATTTTTATAAAATACTGTTTACTTTGGCTTTCCACTCCGATTTACAGTATTCTTTTTTTGCACAAATTAACGTCCATAACACAGTTTATATTTCACTGAAATTCAGTAACATAAATGTTTGTAATAGTATAGTTTAACACACAAGTTCAAATGTTTATATCATTACAAGAAATATCTAATAGTCCGGGCGCATGATAACTGCGCCGCGCCGCGTCCCCCAGTTACCATGCACCAGGCCTTGGAAATATGTCTTAAAAATAATAAAAAGATAATTACAATAAAAAGATAATTACAGCACAGTTATATTATATTAGGGTATATATATTAATAAGCTCTAAAATCAGGACAAAATCAAATATACATTTTGTCTTAATTTCCAGTCACTTGAAACAGCATTGCTAGCACCACTTTACAAAACGCCCAGTGACTGTCTGCCTCCGTGCCCTCGCCTGCCAATGTAACGCGCTCGTTACTCGATACTTCATAATCCTCAATCGTTAACAATTACACAATGAAAAAAGTATAAATTATGAAAATTCGATACATTCGGATATAATACGTAATTTGATACCCAGGTAAATATTATTGCTTTTCTGTTTCATTGGTGAGTCTTTTAAGCGGCTATGACAGCTATATTTTAAAGGTGTATGCATGCTATTATATTCGAGACGCTCTACGGCTAACTGTGAACCACCTACGTACAACATTATAAAGACGAATATATTTTGATGGAGGGTTGCAAAGTAGTACAAATGGACATGAACAGTAAATTTAAGTTTACTTACATTTATTGATGTATACATATACCATAAACTTTTTATAATTTTATATGTCATAAATTATACATTAACTCCGTGTACCGTACATTAAAATCGTCACTGAGGCAGTGTGTTTGCATGGGTCTCTTGTATCTAGCCTATCTATATCAATAGTATTAAAATTATATTGTTTGTGTTGTAAGAGTGGTGAATCGTAAAGTATAGCTGAAGAAGAAATATCGACGACATCGTTCGACAGATCGACTCTCATGATAGATCGACAGTAATTTAAGACAAGTACTGAATAATAAAGAAAAACGCCAGCGTAAAAGGATGCCCAGAACTAGTTAAAAAATTACAAATAATTTCAAAGTACATATCGCTTGTTTTCTTGGACGGGTATTTGTTTTGCCTTACAGTAGATAGTATGATGTTGAGATAGACGGGTGCAAACTCTATTTTTTTCACTTGAGCACGCTCCGCAACACTAAACTAGGGTACTCTCACAGCCGAAACATAATTATTACAATTTAGAATACAAATAGGTAGGTATATTTCGAAATTGATAAGCTACACATCCTTTGATGCTAGACATGACATGAAATACAAAAAGTGTAAAATATACATCTATCAAACTGAGAACTAGTTGATACGTACATTCATACAAACTACAGTCATAACGTACACTAAGTTATATCTATGTATATCATTGATGAAGAGCGGCAATTGATATAACGGTATTTCGAAATTGTTACTCCTGAAAGTGATGTTATTATATACTTTTGTAAACAAGTAAAATTGATGCGGATTTGGAAGTATGTAGTAATTTAAGTAAAAAAAGGAAAGAAAATGTTTAGATAAGGTCAACTTGAATATTGAAAAGACAATTTTATATATCTTGAAGAAATAGAGTGCTTACATCTAAAACAAAGCAGAGCGTGTTTCTAATTGGTTTGGTAGATCAAACAGTCATTCAATCTTTACACTTTCGTTCTCTTTCATCGTCCAACATTTTTGTCATAAGCATTATTTTTTAAAAAAAAAATCATTATGATTAATATTAGTCCATTTCTGTTAATTTCGGCAAACTAAATTTTTATGTTGCTAGCCTTTGATATTGGTAGGCACTGCCTAGGCATATACCTATATTATATGGCGACATCTTGCTCATTCTACACGAATAAGAGCAAGAGAATATCATATCTGCCGGCCGAACTGCTTTATTCACGCTTATTTGTCAGCAAAGCTGCCACTATGCATCATCTAAACCTTTCCTACAACTTAATAGTTTTAATTCAGTTTTTTTTAATACATAAGCAATGATCAAATAGACATAGTACTGGCAAGTTGTTATTCATTATTTTAAAATCGAATTGACTAGTCGCAAGTGCTCTGTCTACTACTCAAGTTTGTACACATCGCATTATGGTCAGCGAAACAAGCCAAATGTAACTAAAACATAATTTACTATCAATTAAAACAACATTCCTCATCGAAATATGAATGTCATATTATCTCAATTTATACACTAACAACACTCTTCAACAACACTCAAGTGTTTTTAAATTTTTATTAAATATTATTAAAAAGGGATTATCTTCAGTTCGGAACATTTTTGCTAATCCTCGAAGTATACGACGACAAGTACTTACACACTATTCGAGTCGTCGTAAACCCCGAGACTATCAAATTTGTTTATTATTTCCAAATTCAAGAAAAGACTTTTTAATTTTTACGCTGTAAAATACTCTTCATTAGTCTGCTATTTACTCAAATTTCCCAGTTTTCTGTAACTCGAAGACAAATGAAGACTTAATCAAACAGCTGATATCGTACGTCATAAATGTATCCAAAGGCCAGCGTAAACTGACGGATGGGAGTGCAGAGTATTTATATCCGTCAGCGCACAGTGATGGATGAGGACAATCCTTTACGATACCGCAAGCCTCCGCTGGAATATCGCGGTATCCACCGCAACTCAATAATTAAAACCGCAAATAATTCCGGTGAATACCGCTCATCCCGCCGCTAGATTCCAGCCCATAGTCTCATTCCACCCGGATCCTTACATTTGCCATAATGACGTTTGCTATCAAATACATATAAGCCTGCATTTTTCAGGATTTTTTGAAATGTCGTCTTATAGCACGCAGTTAGTTAGGTTAGATTTGTTTTATAACAATTCTGAAGAAACACTATTTCTGAAATAAATTAAATTATGTCAAATGATGGCATGTGAAATTATGGCAAACGATAGAGAACCCATTCCACCGCGGTATCCTTCAGAGAATAATACGCTGCGAGTCCGAGATCGTCTCCGAGGATTAAAATTTAAACGTTTTTAAAATATACATTGAAATTTTCTATATGCCATACCGTCCTTTCCGCTAGTTAGCGCTGACCTTAAAACTCCATTTACGGTATAAATGCTCTAGGAGATTCACACTGATCAATCTATCATTTACCCACGCCATTAATTTACTCTATGTGTAACGCGAACGGACTTAGGTATCGAAGTCACACGCAAGAAACCTATCTACAATTGAGTTGATAAATATCAAACTCCAATTTTTTCGCAATCAATGACATGGAGATATGATCCTTATTTTTATCACTATAAGGATCATATCTCCATGTAATTTATTGCGGACATATTGGAGTTTGATATTTATCAACTCAATTGTAGATGAGTATAATTGAAAAAAAAAAAAACGATAATTATGAACAAAATCTGTTAATGTTTTAATTCAATCTATGTCACTGGAATGTAAGCTAAACTTGGATGCATTACATATTACGATCGTTTTTTAAACACGTAGAAAATTGACATAACCTACATTTATACTTCAAAAAACTTAATAAGTAATAGTCGTAAACATATTTTTTGTTCGTAGGTGAAAGTCTATATGTTAAATGTGTTTATTTCTGTTTTTTGAGTCAATGTTTCAGATATAAACCCATTCACAACGACTTCCGCCACACGAAGGTGTTGCATGTGTGAACATGCGAACAAATAATGTATTATATTTAGCCACGAATATGCATATATATTTAAGAAAGATCACAATAACTAATCTGTTTATACGTACTATGGGTATTTATCTAACTTAAAGCATTGTGTTAGAAAACAACCATTAATTTGTATAGAACTGAAGTAGTCATGATAGGAATTTAAAGTTTTGGATGATGGATGACAGAGTTTTGGTTCGACAAGTGGAGTATACGTGTAGGTAGAAATATTGTCATTTTGATTACAGTCGCAAGAATTAGATATGGTTTAAAACAATAGTCCAAAAGCCGGAGCACATGTGTGACTAATTTTTAAACAATATCATTACAACAAAGCAATTAATTTAACACGTTCACTGTCCAGTCGACCCAATATGACAACGAAACGAACGATAGCTCTTATTCCATTGTAATAAGGTTCTACTTTTATGCTTGGACAGGGAACGTGTTAATACATGTTACAAAGTCTCGGTAACTTATTAAAACATCGGGAGTTTTCTAACACAAAAGCTATTTTCAGCGCTTTATTAAAAATTTGCACTTCGTTACCTTTAAAAATAGGAATTCGTGTTAATCTGTACTGTAAACTACGCAAAAAAATGAACAGAACAGTTCATAATAATTTCTAAAATTTCATTGCAACATTGAGCTGATTTCAAATTTACATAGAATATCCAAAATACAATTCCACTCGATTAGCGCCGATTTTTTTGTGTAAAAACAACCGCCTCGCGGCGTAAGAGTCCAAATCACTAGAACCAATAAAAACGTCGACTAGCTGCAAACAAAGGACCTTTTGGTCCCATTAGAGTCTGGCTCGTATTCATCGACGCACTAACATAAATCGTTTCCGTACTCCTGCGTGGTACTCGTCCTTACGTCTCGGGGCCGGCGATCTGTTGCGCGAGCGTGGCGAGGGCTTGTAAAGCCTGCGAGAGCAACTCGCGGTACTCGGGCCCGCGGGGGAGAGGCGGCGGGGGCGCTTCGGGCTCGTCGTCGTCGCCGCCGAGCTCGTCGAGCGGCTCGTCCGGCTCGCTGCCGTCCGGCGTGTGACACCGCACCGGTTCCGACGCCGCTTCAGCGCCCGTCTCCGGTTCCGAGTTTTCTTCTTCTGTAGGAGAAAAGTAGGTTTTGGATATGGTTTCGTTTAAGATTAGATGGAACTGAATAAATCTCATAAACGACTATTATGAAAAAACTATGAGATTACATTGATCGCTCATGTAGAAGAACACTGACACAATTACAAATTATTATCATTTCAAAGCTAAACTTTATGTGATATATGACATATAGTTTAGTTTTGAAATGACAATAATTTGTAATTATGTCAGTGTTATTCTACATGAGCGATATGTAAGATTCGCGAAGGATTAGTTCACCCCGCGAGTAATTGACAAGGCAAAACCCTAAGTAAAGTTTAGACTTGCAAGAATAAACGCTGAAAAAAAACAAGTTTCTTGTATGACGACCCCCTTTAATTTTTAACTTTATTTTATTTTTAGTATTTGTTGATATAGCGGCAACAGAAATACATCATGTGTGAAAATTTCAACTGTCCAGCCGCTATGATGGTTCATGAGGTACAGCCTGGTGACAGACAAACAAACACAGATAGACGGACAGTAGTCTTTTTTTCTTTCAGATCTAAACTGGGTTTAAGAGGCCGTTCAATTATTATATAAACATTTTTTTTTACAATTATTAACCGCGCGCACACTGGCCCCAGCAGTGTGTTCAGTTGCGCCGCGCCTCGTCCACCTAACTGTTACACGTGTGATTGTAGCAGCAACATGCTCACCGTTCCTGAGCTGCAACCGTTGCTGTAACGTGGCGACAGCGTCGACGCGCCACTATTATCGTGAGCGTGCGCACTGGCCCCAGCGTTATGTTCAGTTGCGCCCGCGCCTCGTCCACCTAACTATTACACGCCTGGTTGTAGCAGCAACACGCTCACCGTTCCTGAGCTGCAACCGTTGCTGCAACGTGGCGACGGCTCGTAGCAGCGCGCGCGCGGCGGCGGGCGGCAGGCGGCCGCGCGTCACCAGTATCGTGAGCGCGCGCACGGGCCCCAGCAGAGTGTTCAGCTGCGCCCGCGCCGCGGAGCCGCACAGTTCTTCGGCTAGCGCAGCGGCCGCTGTGCCCGCGCCTCCTCCGCCCAACTGTTACACGATAATTTATTTCAGTTATTTATCAAAAAAATAACAGCATTACAGTAAAAAAAAATGCACTGTAAAATTAAATACTACATACAAAAATAAAATGAGATATTGCTTGCGACTCCGTCTGCGAAGAATTCGTTTATCGCTATCTTACTGGAACTATGCAATTTTCCAACTGTAACGGCTCTTTCACACGGCAACGTCCCGTTTTTTGCGGATTCGGTTCCTGGTATACGTGCTACTGTGGTAACATTCACACGAGCGTTCGGTTTGCAGGATACCGCAAACATAACAGAGAGAGGAACAACATCTGCCTAGAGAAATATTTCTCTATTGCTTGCTTTGTAGAGGCATACATAACATCTGCCAAGAGAAATATTTCTCTATTGTAGTTAAAATTGTGTTGATTGTTGCTTCTGACCTTGGGATAATAGTGTCGCAGGAAGTCGTGTATGGCGGGGTCCTCGAGCGAGTCCCGTTCGTCGAACAGGACGGCGTCAACGTACTCTGCCACCACCGAACACTCCAGAAGCATCTCCTCCAGTTTACTGTCGCCCTGGTATTAAACACAAACAATATTCTAAATGGAGATCGTTCTGAGGTACGGTTTAATACCGTATAGTAATTTACGCATACAAATAACTTATCATCTATTGTTAGTAAAATTGTACAATTTGACAAAGGGATAGGGAGATATTCAAACACACTGAGTATTTTTGGATCTTCACCATTTATCTTCTGTTCGTTTTTTCTGTCATACATTAGGCTCTTAGGTTTTTCTGGCATCTAATTCTTCTGTCTTTTCTTTATTATAACATGTTTACATTTACATACTTTTTGACCGCTGTACATTTTGATAATGAGACATTTTGAACCATTGTATATTTGGGTCGGTCAACTTTTTTTTGTCACTCGTTGCTATAGTGACGGTCTCCTGGGTCACTCTTTAAACCGTAAGTTTATCTGATTAAAATTTGCCAAACATGCATTTTTGTGGTAGTTTTAAACACCTTCTACAATTAGTCATCTAATAAGCATGTTATTAAATGTGACGCAACATTTCTTCTAATTAAACAGTACTACTTTTGTCCCCTCGCTGACGGGACAGAATAACAACAAGAAATAGTCGATCCACCCATTTAGACATTCGTACCAAAATGACCTGTTACCCTTAACCCTGCGTTACCGATTTATTTGTTTAACCGTAGAGTGTGCAAGCGGCCCAGCGGGCTAGTGTACGTTACCGGCGTGTTGGCGACCTCCAGCCAGAAGGCGGCGAAGTAGTTGAACCGCAGCGGGACCGCCTCCAGCGCGCACAGCGCCGACAGCAGCACCAGCTGCTCCGACATGCAGCGCTGCCGCCACGCCACGCGGCAGCACGTGTCTGCAACACACACCCGCGGTCACTCCTACACAGACGACCTAGTGCCGATCCTTACATAGAAGCTCAAAAGCCGGGCTTGCCTTATACAGTTGTGGCCATATAATTAAGAACGATTATTTATTGAGATGATTTTTTCAAAGTAACAAGTATAACTAATTGCCCGTATTTTTTTTATTTCTCTCGGTATTGCGAAACTTTTCCGTACTACCGGTACATTCATTTATGCAACATAGTTGGTTAAAAAATTAATAGAGAAACTTAATACATTCGATCTGAACCTAGTATTAGTACTTACTGGCTGGTCACGTAATTAAGAACGCTGAATAGTTTATTATTTTTTCAAATTTAAATAGAGAACACTGTGTGGCTCTGTGGTTGTAGATTATTATTCGTATAATTTTGGCGCCATTTCGTGCTGTTAAAGTCTTAAAAGTGATTACTTCGTATAAAAACAATGGGGAAAAATAAAAGTTGTGATAAATCTACAAGAGAAGTAATAATAAAACTTCGCGAGAAGAATTGGTCGTATAAAAAGATAGCCGACTATCTGCAATGTTCAAAAACAATGGTTTTCCATGCCGTAAAGCATTTTTCCACGTATCAAACTACTTCAAACGTTCCACGTGGACCTAGACAGAGAAAGTCATCTCGTCGAGATGATCGAAATATCGTTCGTTTGGCAAAACAAAATCCTTTTAAAGGGTCTAATGAGTTGAGAAAAGAATATTTTGGCGAAAAAACCCTTCAGCAATCTCTGCACGTGGTATTCGAAGGCGTTTGGTAGAAAATAAGTTGAACGGAAGGATAGCAAGGAAGGTGCCTATGTTGAAACGATGTCATAGGCAAGCCCGACTTGCATTTGCAAGAAGGTATGAAAACTGGACAGTCAGACAGTGGAAAAACGTTCTTTTTTCTGACGAGACACAAATAAATAGGGTATGTTCTGATGGAAAACGATATGTACGACGCCCTCCGAATAAAGCATTCGACCCAAAGTACACAAAAGTGACATTAAAGCATGGCGGGGGAAATGTGAAAATTTGGGGGTGCTTTTCTGGACATGGCGTTGGACCTGTTAGGCTGATAGAAGGAAACATGGATCAATTCCAATACAAAAATATACTGCAAGAAACAATGTTACCATATGCCGAAGACGTGCTTCCGGTTATTTGGACATTCCAGCACGACAATGATCCAAAGCATACTGCACGCACCGTTAAGGAATTCCTCACATCACAATCAGTTTCTGTCTTAGATTGGCCAGCCAACAGCCCAGATCTTAACCCAATAGAGCATCTTTGGTGCGAAGTCAAGAAAAAGGTTTCATATCGACAGTGTGGCAATTTGAGAGAGCTGTACGACGTTTTCTTAGAAGAATGGAACTCTATTTCTCTTGCGAAATGTCAAAAATTGATAGATTCAATGCCTCGCCGGTGTAAAGCCGTAATTAAAAGCCGTGGACATGCTACTAACTATTAATTTTAATTCAAATGTATTAAATTGCTTTTTTTTTCTATACCAACTTCACATTAATATGATTTATTTAATCTAAGTTTCATATAAAACAACTCTCGAGCAGTTTAATAAATCGTTCTTAATTATTTGTCCAGCTTCATTACTATTTGAATTTATTAGTATAGAGAACAAATAAAATTTGTAAAAAAAAATGTTAGCAATTATACACTATTATTCTTAATCCCGTTTGCTCTATTCATGTGGCTATTTTATAACATAACTTGTTACTTCTAAGAAGGAACACAACTAGACATATGACATGATTTAGATAAAAAAAAATCGGAAACTTCAAATCGTTCTTAATTGTATGACCACCACTGTAAATC
The DNA here is from genome assembly GCA_947563465.1 of Archips xylosteana. Taxonomy (NCBI): domain Eukaryota; kingdom Metazoa; phylum Arthropoda; class Insecta; order Lepidoptera; family Tortricidae; genus Archips; species Archips xylosteana. Next base: position 11,165,344 of record OX387362.1, on the reverse strand, counting down.
TCAAATCAGGTTTACCCTTGAAATGTCGATATACTTTTAATCGAATATTAGTTAAAAGTCAACGTTTTATATTTTTTCATTTCATCGAATATTCATTACCTGGAATGATTAGAATGAGTATTTTCAAATCATCGATTTTTAATTTCTGGAATATACAATCAAGAATAAGAAATAAATAAATAATAAATGTTATGGGTACTTATAGGCAACGGATAAACATACTTATATAGATAGATACATACATAAAAAAATATTAAACACCCAAGACCCGAGAACAAACATTCGTATTTATTCATACAAATATCTGCCCCGACACGGGAATCGAACTCGGGACCCAAGCTTCACAGTCAGGTTCTCTAACCACTAGGCCATCTGGTCGTCTAATATGGATAGGAAGATATGGAAGGTAGGAGCATCTCTCATGTTGACATCAATAGCGGCAACAGGTGGAGTCCTATTTGTTACCTATAAAGTTGTGGTAGGGGCGGTAGACGGCCTGCAGCGGCTGGTGCGGCGCGGCGGGGTGCGCGGGGTGGGCGGGGTGCGCGGGGTGCGCGGGGTGCGGGCGCGGGGCGCAGGCGTGCAGCGCGCGGGGGCGGGGCCGCGCCGCGCCGCGCGCCGTGGCGTGCACGCCCGCCGCGAGCGGCACCAGCGCGCCCAGCGCCGCGCCGCCGCCGATCATTACTAGCTCGCGGAGGACGCCTGTACGCAAAACAATTAATAGTACATTATTGTCGTGGCCTCGAAATAGCCAATTGCTGGCTGAGTATGAGTATTAAACGGACGAGCTTGCGAGTCCGTTTAATACTCATACTCAGCCAGCAATTGCTATTCCAGCCGAGACTAATATAAAGCTTTTCTCAAAAATGGTGAAGGAAAAAAATAGAATAAACTTTTATTAAATAGGTACAAAGAATTGCAAATCACTTAAAATTAAATGTCATTAAACCCTTTCCCGCCTTTTTTCATTAAAAAAAACTGCAGGTGTATTTTTCTACCGAAAACACCACAAGCTGTTTCAAACACAATAAAAAAAGTCTGGAGTTCCAACAAAACAACTGATACCGGTCATTTGAGTTGGCTGTATACGAATAGTGCCAACTTATTACCATGGCCGTTTCAACTTTTCAAAAAGTTTGAGACTCAACCATAATGGAATTTGTATGCGATATTGACGTCGAGTTTATCGAGCCTGCAATGTTTTTAACTTTTTAATTTTTTACTGACCATAAACTATGCACTTCGCGTTCTGATATGTAAAGAATAATGACAACTTTTACGGATATTTTTGAGAAAATAAATATTATCTATACTATTATTTTTATAAGCGACTAGAAATGACGTACCCAACGCCAGATCCCTGAGATGTTTCGGTCTCGCGTGCAAGTTGAGCATCGTCAGCAGTCTCCTCGCGCACTCGGGCCAGTCTTTACACGCCAGCAGCAACGCTCTGGCCTCCTTAGCATCGCGCCGCGTCCGCAGCGTCCGACACAGCGCGCGCGCCCAACGCAACGCTGCGAGCAACTCCTCCCGAACGCCGTGCGATCCGCTACCGCCTTCCACAACTACCGCGTGGAGACTGTGTAATGCCTACAAATTCAACAAACTTTTTTATATAGCTCTGCAAATAAGCTGTAGTCAAACGTAATCCAACACTAAAGTCTAGTTTACAGTTTTTACACATTGCTTAGTTGTGATTTATGCAGGTGCAAAGTGTGCAACAAAATGGAGAATGAACAACGATTCTAATTACGAAATATTTCAAAAAGAGTGGTCGCGCTCATCGCTTTAGAAAACGATAATGAATCGAGGTTATGGCAAAAAAATGGATAAGCTGAAGAATTCAGTATGGAGCTAGTGATAAACTTTTCCAGAAACTAATTAATGAGGAAATAAACCAAATTTGGTATGTTCGTGTCAAAAGTGGCTCCATATGGTTCGTGTAATATTACACACAGCGCTGCTTCGCCAGTTCTTTTTGCTTGAACTTGGCAGCGTGTCTAGATACAACCGAAATTTGTAATACAAAACTAGCAGATACTATTTGCACAGTGTGCACGAGGCTACGAGTATGCAGGTGTGCAGGGGCACCAACTTGTCAGGAAAAAATAGACCAAGCCTCTATTCGCTTTACTTTGCACTCGCACTTCGTACTGACACTTGTCACTTAACAGCTTTAACCGTTGTTTTTCTAATCACTTCTCACCTGCAGTTGCTTCTTAACAAAGTGTAAACAAGCTTTAAAAAAAAACTAACATACTTCATCGTAACACACTCACCTCAAACGTCATTTGTAACCCTCCATTGTATACAACGTAAAGTCTATCGTCCTCATTTTCAACTAGCGTGCAGAACGCTGATATTAACGTCGTCCAACACGTTCTGCCATTTAAACCTGCAGACAAACATAAACCTTAAAACTATGGAAATATATTGTTTTTGAATACAGGCTTGTTGTTACTGTTTCATAAAATATTTGATTGGTATAAAACCATCAGACTCGAAGGTGGGCGCTTTTCCATGTTGCATCTTCCGGTACGTGGCCGCCATTCAAGAACACATTGGTCCCAACGGCCTTCAGTTCTTCGAGTAATGTGCCCTGCCTGCAACTTATTGCATGCAAGTGGCAACTTAAGTTTGGTAATTTTTTGGGCAATAATATTAATATAGATCTGTGATAGCGTAGTGGTTTGATCTATATCTTCTTAAGCAGGGGATCGTGGGTTCAAATCTCACACCTCTGATTTTTCTCTTGTGTTCGGGTGGTGGCACATACCCTGTAGATATGCGGAGAGCGTGCTCCGTCGGAAGGCAGCGGCTTCTCGGCCGTCGGCCTCGCCGCTGCTGTTACTGCTGTTGCTGTTGCCGCTGCTAGCGCCACCGCGCGCCGCGAGGATGCGCGCCAACCTGAAGGATAGTCACGTCAAGAAGACTATACTACAAATGAGTCTAGTATACCTTAGAGCTACGTATTATACAGGGTTATTGGTAAGTCGACCTATTCCCGTTAAGGGGTTATGGGGGAGGTCATTTGCAAACATTTTTGTCCCATAATGCTTTATGCAAAAATTAACCATTTCTGAGATAATTGAAATTTAAGTTTTTTGCAAAAAAAGTCGGAAACGCATCTTCAAAAATTTATTTAAAAAAAGTTGGCCATTTAAGTCAACTTTTTTATTTTCTTATGTATAAGATAAAAAAAAAGCTGTTCTTATGCAATATTAAAAGTATAATTATCTGTACACGTTTAAGAATGGAAGACCAAAAAGTAAAAAAAATATGATTTTTTATCGGTAAGTCGACCTATTCTCATAGGTCGACTTACCAATAACCCTGTATACTAGGCTGTGGCTCGCGTGACAATAAGAGTTATAGTTGGAATTTTATAAGCTGGGGGTTTAGGACTGCAGACCTTATCTGATAAAGATAACATTGTTCTCGTTTGTTCTATTATGGACGCACTACAACGCCGACGATCCACCTGAGTACCGCTTACAATGACGAAAGGCCTTTCTTAATGAGTTAAGCTTTTGCAATTTCAACCTTGAAACTTAGAGAAGACGGTAGCTATTTGTTTGCATTTTTTGTTACTTGTTCTGATTTGTTATTAGCGGTAGGCTTCAACAAACGAGAACAATGTTATCTTTACCAGATGAGTTCTGCAGTCCTAAACCCTCAGCTTATAAAATTCCAACTATACAGAGTCCGCGCACACTATTTTATTTTTTAGAATTCGACAATCGATTATCTTGTATGTGGCGTACTGCACTCGCGTACGCACCGATGTTTTATGGCACCGCAGGCAGCGAGTGTTTCACATTAATATAGACAAATAGACTTTTATCTTTAGGTGACAGTTTATTTATTATATCGATTAGGTTCTTATTGACAGTATATCAGCAGGCTTATTGTCTAACGATTCTGACGCTTGCCTTCGCAATCATTATTTTTTCTGTCAAACGGTATAAAATGATGACAGAAAGATAAGGTGAAAGCGAGGGCAAGTATCAGAAGTGATAAGACAATAAGGCCTCTGCTTATCTATCGAAGTATTACAGTACACACCTGAGCAGTTCTTCCGCCGCGCCGGGGTAAAGATGCGCGTGCGGCGCTATATTCCGGAAAGCCCAGTGTATGTTCTGGTGCTGCGCCAACGAGCGAGCGAACGCGCCCGAGCGCCGGCAGCACAGCCGCAATAGCGCGTAGTACGGCGGAAGCATCGCGCGATTGTACGCTACCACTTCGCCGTCTTCGTGATCCGCGCTGCGAAGAGAAATATTGTTAAGAAAGCTGTGATTGGGTTAGTTACATATACAGTCAGTTAAAGATGTTTTGGAGGTTCAAAAAATGGAACTTCCGATTGATATTGGCAGTGCCGGCGTTACGACCACTGACACCCCGGGCAAGAATATTGTGGCGCCCACTTAAGGAAATCAAAATCGAGTGATCGTCCCCTGAAATTTGGCACCCTGGATCGTCGCCCCATCACGCCCCACCCCTAACGCCGGCACTGAATGGCTTGGGGCACTTTTAAATCGGAATCGGGGGTTGAGTACTGCGGCGGCAGCGGCGATCGTGATCAGCCAACGCGTACGAGGGTGAATCAAGTTTTTAGTGCCACCCGTTGCTATGGTAACACAAATTTTGTCCCTTGGACAATCTAAGCACTTTTCTATGAAACAGTATGAAGTGTCACTTGGACAACCGGGGACAGAATAATCAACACAAAAAAGTTGATTCAGCCACGATCAAGTTTATTCTTATCGCGCGGGGAAGGTTCCCACTTAAATTAAAGAGACTAAAACATGTTTGTTTTTTATTAATTTATTAAACCTGCCCCTTAACAACTCCAATTCCGGTTCCGACTCCGTCAACTCAAATTTTAAAACTCCGACTACGACTTCGGTCCCCATAAACCACTTCCGCAACGTCTCTAATATACATACGACTTCATAGATAGTTAGAGTAACTGAAGTGTAAGGAGGCTACACATGTCACGTGATTTACGTGGTGTTATTTGGTGAGCCACAATTTGATGACGTGGAGTTACACAGTTGACACACAGCGCGCCAGAAAGTCAGCAGCGCCCGTTTGTTTGTATGATTTGCCAGCACTTACAGTATGTAATTGAAGGCGATATGTTTGGTGAGCCGCGGGTTGGCGACGGCCAGTTGCACGTTCTCTGCGCAGTCGACGCACACGGCGTGCCAGAACGTAAGCAGCGCCTGCTTGTTGGGATGCACGGCCACCGAAGGCTCGGATATCGCCGGGTGGTACAGGTCCCATAGGTCGTTAAAGTACTGTCCGAACTGCACAGAAATAAGCGAGTTGTGTAAAAACAGTAAAAAGTCCTTGACAAGCGCAATCTGTTTTTCTCCAAAATGATACGTAAAGTCACCATTACATCTTTAAAAAAGTCACAAGTAAGTTAACCCTTTATAAGGCCCCATTTATTGGAGCATACTACCACAGAATCAAAAGCAGCTATCGAATGCATACCTGACAAACGATATTTTTAAAGCTAGTCGTATTTTCAATAATTACAATGGAAATTGTGACGTATAGTGTAATCAATAATGTTGAAATTCCAACTCAATGCATGTGGTCGCTAAATCGCCTCTGCCTTATAAAGGGTTAATAATACTGGACAATGATCAAAATCTCCGGTAAGTAGAGAGATTTTGAATTCGGAATGAAAAAGTATCCAGTAAGTACGATTCAATATCATAACACCATTGTGATTTGAACTTAACTCCTTGTAAAATATGACATATTTTTTTAAAAGTAGTACGATGTGTCGATCTAAAGGTACATTGTGTTTGTACTGACCATGAGTTTCTCGACGCGACTGACGACGCAGTAGGACATGACGCCGAAGTAAGCCGTCAGCTTCATAGTGCCGTGCACCGCGATGTCCGTGTACTTGCGGGCCGCTTTTAACTTGCCCAGCAGCATTGTATACACCTGCAGATATAGAATGTTAGTACTGGGTACACACTTAAAGCATTGTATTTCCAAAAGAAAAGTTTGAATATTTTCACTGTAACTTTTACTAAGATTGCTGTTTTTTGCATGAACAAGTTGCAGTGTCGTCGTTGGCGCGTTCGGGTCTCTGTATTAGTAAAAATGAAGTAGGTAGTAACATTTTAAATCAAAAATGCCCATTTAGAATGCTTTTTCACCAGAGACGTATGCTACGTTGCTATGGATGATTATTGGTCCACTGGTGGAAACGGAATCAACTAAGCTATGTTTTTAAAGGGATAAATGCGTGCTGTAGATGCGTGCTCTGTATGCGTGCTGTGGATGTGGGCTATGGATGGTACTTCTGACGATACATCGTATCTCGAGGAGCGCATATTTATTTATTTATGGAGAACTAACAGCTTATAGGACCAACATCTTTGAAATTACAGTAAATACAGCAATCCAATTACAGGTAATTACAATATTGCTCGCATAGCTACCTCAGTTAGCTTAGTAGTAGTGGAAACTGTCACATAAGTTTTGTAGCGTAGCTTTTACATCCCCCGCAGCATAACTGCATAACACATCTCTGCTGGAAAAGCACCCTTAACCCCTTTTTCAGGCCCAGTCTATTTAGATACGCTACTATAAAACTAATCATTGTGTTATATTGTATACCTATGAAGGACTAATTAGAAAGTAAATCATATTTTTGGGGCGTCTAACGCGCATTTGAATTGTATGACAACACACAACTTCCCGCGGTGCAGTCGGTTAACGTGTTTGAGAGTGCAGGGTGCCGTGCGGCCGCAGCCGGGGATTGCGCAAGCGACAACCGGGCGCAGCCTGCGCCAGTAGCGAGGAAGCGAGAGTAAATTGAGATGCGACGGCAAATGCACGCTTCTTTTACTCCCGCCTGTACATACGCCCGGCCTACGGCCTAGGCTTATCATTAACTAGCCCGGTAGGTAGGCACTCCTATATTTTAAACAGACTTAATTGATTTTCTACCATCATTGTAAAGAGAACAAGGTCGAATCTTTGTCTAGATTTATGTGGTCGCTTTATGCCCTATACCTGGAAAAGGGTTGAGAGCATCTAGACAGGTTGCAAGTGTGTTACCTGGTGCAGCGCGTGGTGCGCGGTGTCCGGCAGCTTGGCCAGGTGCGGCTGGGGCGGCGGGCGCGCGCGCGCGTAGCCCTGCCGGAAGTGCTGCGAGGGCACCAGCGCCACCAGCAGCAGCGCGGCCGCGGCCCGCACGCGCGCCAGCCCCGCGCCCAGCAGCTGCGCCTCCACCCAGCGGTCCGCCGTGCGCAGCGCCCACGCGTGCGCCGCCTTGTTGCGCGGCACCTGCACACAACACATACACCTCCCTTTTGAATACAACAATAACCGTAGCGGCCCGGCCTTGACTTCGCGCGACCGGCGACGCTGCGAGCATTAATCAGCAGGGTTCGGATTTTTCATCGCTCGGTAAGATGAAGAAAACTATGGAGTCGATATTAAAGCTAAAATTTAATTCATATTCATACTCACACTCACTCATTTTCTTAGTCCCTTTATCCCTTCATAAGGCTGACAGATCGAAAGCATCAATCGAAAGAAACCTTACTAATGTAATTAAAATTATTTTTTGTAGTATGATGTGGGAAGTCTAGAATATACTACTAATCTAAGGTCCCTTGATATAAAACGATATTTTTCAAGTCACATGTAGATTTTCAACCAATATAGAACCTGTTTTACTCCAGAAAATATGGAAAAGGTCGCCATTATTATACTCATTTTACAATACACACGCCATACTTTGTTAATATTACAAATTAGGAGCTTTCTTAATGTTCTTTTTTTTTGTTTTGTGGCAGTTATTTTTTTATTTAAAATATAATTTAATACAATTCAAATTATTTACTTCATTTACAATTTACTTTCGGTATTAATTAAATGAATGAGTATGAGTACGAATATGAATTAAATTTTAGCTTTAATATCGACTCCATAGTTTTCTTCATCTTACCGTGCGATGAAAAATCCTAACCCTGTTAATCAGTTCATTGTGTGGCCGCCAGGTAAACACTATTCACTCGCCGCGCCACCGGTCGTGCGAAGTTGCAGCGTCGCAAATCTTCCGCGTCGGAATGCCAATACATATTATTGCATACAAATTACTATACAGCAAATTGCTATGCAGTGGGACGTATATCGGCTGGGATGGCGACAGTCTCTAAATAAATATTTTGATAACTATGACTTTTTCAAATTAATCGAAAATAAATTATTTTGTAAATGGTATAACAATTGGTTTATAAAAGTTTCGATATTAATTAACACCATTCCGTTTACTCCCCAAACTATTGTGACGTCTCAGCGACAAGAGTACGGAGTCTAGTAATGACACCCTATTGACCACCAATTCAAATCAACAGTCCTTTTACTCCACCAGCCTTTGAAGGGGCCATCCATAAATTACGTCACACATTTATGGGGGTCAAGTGATCTGTGACACTAGAACAAAATAATGGCAATTTTCATAGTAATAAGTGTGACAAGGGGGGGAGGGGTCCAAATTAATCGAAATTGGTGTGACGTAATTCATGGATGGCCCCGAAGGTCCTAGCTTGCAACTGACGCGACTGACCTGCAGAGCGAGCCATTCCAGCGCGGCGTGCGGACACACGTCGGCGCAGTCCCACAGGCGGGCTAAGACGAGCTGTGTGAAGCACGGCAGGCCGCCGCTCGCGCCCGCGCCACCGCCGCTACCCTCCACTAGTAGCGTTAGCAGCTTGAAGAACGATCCGCAACTCTGAACAACAAAAACGTTAAACGTTAAATCAAATAATATTAGAAACTAATTCCCCGCCCCGGCTTCGAACGGGAGTAATGCTAATTTAAAAAAAAAATCATACAAGTATTCCCGCAATAGTTACTAACACAGCCAAATTTGCCGTTGTGAAGTTATAAACGTTCACATTTTCTGCAATTGAATAACGCAGAATGTTAAAATAGAGAATTAATTTTATCATTTGCGTAAAAAAATCTGTCTGGTGAAATAACGAAATCCGCTAAAAAAGGAACTCGTTTTATCATTTCACTGGAGACGTTCAGTAATATGATAAATCCTCTACTGTAACATGGCATAAATGATTTGATCAAATCTCTCGTGACATGAAACGAACGAAATTAATGTTCGTTACTGTGTGTACACATACCTCAGCGTGTTTAGCGATGGCTTGGAACAGCATAGCTACAATCTTGTGAGCGAGCGCTTCGTTCCATCGGCACAGCGCGAACACGAGCGCGCGCGTCTGTTGCAAGTTGAGGCAGTCGCGCGTCTGCTGGTAGATGAACGGGAATCCCTGAAGACAATCAATAATGTTACGTTCAATGACAAAGTAACTGTTCGTTGGGTAGTTGAGACTAATAAATAATAATTCCAAGACGCAACTCCAGTATAAAAACTTTGTTATCCCTAAAAGCTGATTACAAATACAAAATGTTTATTTATAGACAGTTTATACAATAGAAAAATACATCACTCTCGAAACTAGGCTGAGCCTGTATCTTAGGCGTCTGCGAGTGCGATTTAACTTAAACAAAATTGAGTAAACTATACCTATAGGAAATGTAAATATAGTTATTAAAATATTTGACGCCTTAACTTTGACGCCTCTAAGTTCTAACCTCTTACTACCATATAAGTAGAGTAGAGCGTATACAATTTTGAGCACTATAACCACTTACTCACTTTTGCTGTACAAAGTCGCAAGTACTGGAGCTGAGAAAACTGAAATCCTTATCCGTATAGTAAAGGGTACATTTTTTTTTTAAAATGCCCTATTTGACATTGGTACCTTCGCGTGCAGCAGTGCTTTTGCGTCGTTATCAGGCAGGGCGAGGTGTCCGGAGGCGTCTCGCGAGCGCTCCACAAGGCCGGCGACCAAGGCCACCATCTTGTCCAGAGCGCCAGGCCGCAGTTTATCACCGGCGCCTTCGGTGTTGCCGCTCCCGCTTCCACTACCACTGCCACCCGCCTCCTCCGACGGTGATTCCACCTGGGAATGTTATGCGTCGACTATTGAGACCAATACTTGTAAATGAGCATGAGGCGGAACCTCTTCTTCCAATAAATGTAAAGCTAAAGCTGTGTTTGAACTGACTTAGATCCATTCAGTCCAAGAATTGAACATTTCGTGCATTACAAAGGTCACAAGATCAAGTTTAATAACCAAAGCGCCATGCAACCCGACCAAGATTCTAGTCTCGGAAAGCAGTTGATCAGCCGGGGATAATCTCAAAATAAACGTTACAATATACTGCTAATGCTCTTTAACCTCTCGGACGCCGCAACGCAGATTAGCACCAGATTTACGGCTATCTTTTTTTAAAATCTACACATTAAATATTACAATATTGGTATTATTTGATAGAAACGAGATAGAGCGCAGGTTTTTTTTTACTTCACGTCATATGAGAGGTTAAGGAGTCAGCTGCTAAATGACCTTTCTATCCACGAATGTTTGTCACTATTCGTAACATCAAACCATCACTCACCGTGGTAGTATTTTGCCCCAAGTAAAAGGTGACCATGCTGGCGATAGCATTGATCCGTAGCATAAACTTGCCTTCCTCTTCGCCCATTTTGCTGAACTCGTACAGCAGGCTAAAGTACTCCGTGAGATGTCGCAGGTGCGACCGCGCTCCGCTCTCCATCTAAAGAATTGCGTTGGTTAGCAACAGTGTAAATCCTCCATAATCGGTCGGTGCTGCTATAGGAATTTAATAATGAAAAAAAAAAAACTAGCCGCGTATTGACAAATCAGACTGGACGTTAATCGTCTTCAATTTAGTGAATGAAATTAAGTTGAAGATAAAGTATTACGCCACTTCTGATTTATCTAAAGCGGTTATGGTAGTTGCAACTTAATTATCAGATAAATAAGATTTCGATAGGCGTTTTAAGAGCGACTGAGACTCTGAACAGATCAAAAACGGCACTCTGAATGATTCAAATAAAAAAAATGTTCACATATTTTTTCATCAAGCATAGATTTATTTTTAAAATGTTGGATAAAACTTAATCTAAGTTTGCTTTATTGCCAATTGTCACTGTATTCACACAGTAGTGATAAATAATTTTTGAAACAAGTCACACTCAAGTGTCTTTCGGTTCTTGCTAAATTGAGTATGCAATACACTTACAATGGCAACGTCATGGCAAACACGTCGAGTGTTCCAATTAATGTTCAGTTTCAGCACAGGCATGTTCTCGTTTTGTAACCACGGTAGCTTGCGATTCTGCCACTGACGTTATAACAAAATAAAAAATGTATGAAAATGAAATGGTAGTTATTTGAACATACTGTCGCGCATGCTGACGCTAATGCCTTAAACATAATAGCGATACGGACACGGCTCGACACAATCACCTTTCATGTCAGATCGTAGCTTACGTTGCTGAAAGCAAGTCGCTGAACCGAGCCCAGTACTTTGAATACACTAGCTTCTCAGCTTGTTTTTGAACTCATTTCATAATTATTTTATTGCTTTTAATGGCGGCCACTATAGCTAGACGTTTAAACGAGTGTCGCCCGCGCGGTACATGGGCTGGGGTTATGACGACAAAGGGACCGAGAGGTACGGGCGGCGAGCGCGCCTCGTGTGCCTGCCGCCCGCACCTCTCCCGACCTTTGTCGTCATACTCCCCAGCCCCTGTACCGCGCGGGCGACGACTCATTTGAACGGTTTAAATAGTTAGTTGTCTATAGAGACATGGGCCAATGTCAGTTTTGATTTCCATACTAAGTGCGTTGCACATTCATAGCGTACTATCAGATTTCAGACAACGGTACGTTTTAAACCCAGACAAATAAGTTGCATAGAATAAGAATACGACATAAAAAAGTAGAAACTAAAAGAGGGCGTCACTATCTTCGTAGATGAAACATTTTAGACGTAAAATGCATGAATAAAATTACAAACCATTTTTATCTTTTTCAATAAAAAAAAACCCTAAAGGTTTATCTAATTTGAAACAGTACTTTTATGTTGTACTCTTCTCACACCCTTAAACATAACTACCTCAATTTTTGATTTCGCCATTTAGATGGCTTATGTAAATAGCACGTAAACTACGTCATAAACATGACAATGTGTCGAACCGCGGACTTGCGTGTCGCATGGCAACTGATAATCTAGTGACACCGGACGGACAAACAAAAACGCGTTGAGACTATGTGATCCGGGGTATTTACTAAACGAAAACAAGCCTTGTAACGACGGATATGTGCGTTCTAACATGGAATAACAACTATAATGCGAGAGAAGATAAAAAATACACGACAGCAGTAAATTAAAAATGACAAAGTTCTTGCAGACCGGGTCTTAGTTTTCCAAAAGCTTAGTGTTAGTTTTATTTTTAACCATGTGTTCTCCATTTTCTCGCATATCGCATATGCATAACAGAAGTCTTTCCATCGTTCTACCTTTGATATCTAGTATTTTGAAAAATTTGGACAAGCACGGTTCTAATAAAAATTGAATATAAAATGGTTAAAATATCGAAAAGTTTTTTTTCTGACAGCGTAAACCTCTGAGGATTTATTAAAACGGCGTCGTATAGAAAGAACCTCTTCAGTTAGGTTAGTTTAATATACTTAAAAAGTTTACGGTTTCAGAAAAAAACGATATTGTATTATATTATAACCATTCGATACATTCACTTTCAATATTCAGATACGTGCCCACGCTATTACACACAGAGCAAGTGTATGCGTATTTTGCTATAGTAAAATAACTAATGATGAAATACAATATTATACCTTGCTTTTCCGCTACAGCTAAAGTCTTAAATATTGTAGTTCATTAATGTAACTTATGAGTTATGACAAACAACACAGCTTTTTGATAATATTGAAGTTAATGCTCCATAGTAAGCGCCAAGTGCCTTGTCACACCAAGCTGAGACACTGAAACTGTACCCGCAGCATCATTATTTCCAAAAATTAAACATCCAGGAATTTTTAAGCTGGAGACGCAATAAAGTATGTTCAAACCACACCCCACATTTGTTCAGGAAAATGGCTGCGATTTCAGCTTTACACTAACTAGCACACAGTCGGTTCTTAATCATAACTATGCACTTCTCTTTGTAGTTTCGTGTGGAAAAGTGGTTACGATGTTAGGGTACCGACTGTATAGTCGAAGGCAAAGATATCTTTACTTTATTGCCTTGTACTGTATGTGTTGTGATAATTGTATACAAAAGTTCAAATGCGAAGTAACAGCGACAAGGCAATATAATGTAAAAGTATCTTTGATCTCGACCACACCATCTCGTGTAATGTCCACACCAGATCTGCGCATAAGCCAATACCCGTATCAGCATGAAAAGCTTTCGAAACACGTTTAATGGCGTTAAGCGTGGATCTAGTCCCAGTAAAAAAAAAAAGTTAAAAACTCACCAATGACAGTAACATTCTTATGAACCTAGTAACACAACTCGCTTCACCAATCTTGCTAGTATCTTCTCCTTCCTCTGTACCTTGCAGGTATAAGGCACAATGACTAGATCTGAAACAAAACGATGGATATACCACTGAATTTTAAGGTTACGTATCCAGCATAGCTCTGCGAGGTAGCTATAGGGAGTGCGAGAAAAACACCATTATCATTACTTTCTTTTCCTAGCGTTTTCTATGGTAGATTGTTTCCTTGCACGCCGCTTGGCTACGTCGTACAGTTTTGGAGGACACGCGGTCTAAACTTGACGACAGTTGCAAGAATTTCAGTACTTACCTAAGCCTTTGTATGACGTGCATACATAGCCTCTGAAACATTTGACGAACCATCTGGTTCGGGCATTTTATTAACACCTGAAAAAGGCAAAAGTTAAATAATGTTACATAGCGGCGACATTTACGGAAAACTAATGCTTAGTTGAATATTATTATCACAGAAAATAGAGAATTGTGGTCTGTATCAGAAAACGTAAATAAACCCGATTCGGACATGGCAAAAATTCTTATATAAAAATTAAAACGTAATAAGACGTTTGGACGCTGAGCCAACGAAGTAAAACTTCTATTGAACTTCTTTTTCTTCTTTTCAAACAAGGTCTGCAGTGAAACCACCAACAAAGAGGGTTTATAATTAAACCGTCAATATCAATGTTTATTTTAGTTGTGGATATGTTACCTGCATGGGCCACCAGGTGTCATCAGCCATGTGACCGAGAAACCACTCGGACGCGGCCGCCGACGCGTTGAACTGCTTTGTGACAAGCTCCACCCACGACACCATGGTTGGCTGGTGGATAAATATGACATCACTCGTGTTTCTTACAAGAAATCTCGAAACAAACGCCGAGTTTATTACTTTAAACCAGTCGGTCATCCCATTGAGGATACATAAAAGCAAATACGCCACACTTACACACAAGCCTCACACTTAAGAATAGGCTACAATTTGGTAGTTGTTACTATTAACGAATAATTCCTAGATACACCATCCTCGTCATTATTTCAGGCGAAAGACGTCCACTGCTGAACAGAGGCTTCCCCCAAGTTTCACCAGACAGACCGGTCTTGTACCATCCTCATCCTATGCGTTTGCGGGAACGGATGAGGATCATCGCCCCAATTTTTTGGAAGCGTACCTACACTCCGTCTTCCGATCCGTTCCAATAAATAAAAAAGTCCCAGAAAACGTCACAAAAGTTTTCGCAGAACTGCATGTGAATATTTGTAGTACCTTTTCTTTAGCGTGAATGAAAGTTTCGATGAAGAAAGAAGTGGACAGCCTGGCTGCCACCTCAGTCACCTCCGGTCGCAAAGTCAGTAACGACTGCGGCACCGAACTGCACATTTGGCCCATGAAACTGCAACAAAATTCATTCACAGAAACATACGAAATCCATGTTAAAATACATGACATAATACCACAGAAATAATAATAAAGAGGATAGAAATGCCTTAGTTCCTATTTTGTTCCTGGACCAGTGGCGCTAGTTTGTCCCCTCTACTTACTATTAATGCACACACGCAAAATACCGGAACCGTACTACGCAATCACGCACACAATTACTAATTTTTTTGCTTACAAACAATTATGAACCTAACCACTTAGAGACAGCGTTGAATAACACTCACCGTAAGTCATACCCACACTTACACAACGGCGTTCTTCATTGGCCGCGTCGGCACTGTGGTTGTAGTGTACAAAAGCAATTTATTTCACATTTACGCTAGGCCTCGATTCATCGACAATTTTATCGACTGTTACAATTTGCAGTAAACCTTCCAGGAAATTATTGTAACCAATGATCAAATTTAAAATGAATTCGTTGGGATGGACATTAGTATAAATAATTTGTAGCTAATTACGTGAATTTGACCTAGGTATGTGAATGTGAAATGTATAATGTTTGGCTGCATGTGTCTGTACAGTCAACGTCATAAATAAGTGACCACTTTTGTAGTACCTGGTCACTTTCAATCGTTTCATAATTTCATATGGCTTTTCAAACATGACGTTAAAGCGACAAGGTACAAAAGTAATCACTTATTTATGACGTTGGTTGACCCTACCACCGACTCTGTGTAAGTGAGAGATGTGAGTTTAAACATGAAACTATCGTGAGACTCACTCATAGTGAAAATAAACGGATCACTCGCGTCTTAAAACGAGTTTAACTCGACATGTTTCGGGCTAATCCGTAGCCCTTCTTCTCGGAGTCACACGTCACGGTGGCTCCCAAACGCGCACTGCGCGCTACCGCCCCGGTCGCGCGGCTACTCGACGCAACTGACAGCGACACACAACTACCCCCGTTTTCTTCATCACTTTTATTGTCATTGTCAAATATAGGATAGGGGGGATAAATGTAGGGTTGTCAAAGTGATGTTGTTAGTGTTGTGTGCTGCCAAACAATCACATTTCACGTGTGTGCCCGTTCGGGTTGCAGTCTCACTGACATTAACGCTCGCTCGTGAACGCTCGGCATTTTCCGGCGAAGGATTGAGTGTTTGGCACAGACTCAAAATTACTTAGGTATACTTACATACATCAGTTTAAAGACGATGAAGGTTAAATAAAAAAGGTTTATTATTTTTTGCTTTTCTGTTTTTTTTCGGCGGTTAAAAAGTGTTTGTTAAAAAGTTTTTATTTTATGCTTTTTAGTTTTTTCGTATTACTGACAGGACTGAAGTTCATTCATAGTGAGGTTTTTTTTTAGGTTTTTATAATAATAAATTTTTCTAATTTATATGGAACTTGTTTCAAGGTACGCTATCCAATAAAAAAAGAATTATCAAAATCGGACTACTCTGTAAAAAGTTATGCGTGGTCATACATTGCAATCAGTGAGTGAACCTTCAATCATCCCCTGTTTTCCTACCCTTAAGGTTAGAATTTTATTTTCAAATTTATATGGTTTCAATTTCGAGATATATCCTTTCCAATAAAAAAAGAATTATCAAAATCGGACTACTCTGTAAAAATTTATGCGTGATATATATATATATATATATATATATATCTAATACCTTTAAACGAGCAATTCTTGTATATATGTATATATATATATATATACAGTGGTGGTCATACAATTAAGAACGATTTGAAGTTTCCGATTTTTTTTTATCTAAATCATGTCATATGTCTAGTTGTGTTCCTTCTTAGAAGTAACAAGTTATGTTATAAAATAGCCACATGGATAGAGCAAACGGGATTAAGAATAATAGTGTATAATTGCTAACTTTTTTTTTTACAAATTTTATTTTTTCTCTATACTAATAAATTCAAATAGTAATGAAGCTGGACAAATAATTAAGAACGATTTATTAAACTGCTCGAGAGTTGTTTTATATGAAACTTAGATTAAATAAATCATATTAATGTGAAGTTGGTATAGAAAAAAAAGCAATTTAATACATTTGAACTAAAATTAATAGTTAGTAGCATGTCCACGGCTTTTAATTACGGCTTTACACCGGCGAGGCATTGAATCTATCAATTTTTGACATTTCGCAAGAGAAATAGAGTTCCATTCTTCTAAGAAAACGTCGTACAGCTCTCTCAAATTGCCACACTGTTGATTTGAAACCTTTTTCTTGACTTCGCACCAAAGATGCTCTATTGGGTTATGATCTGGGCTGTTGGCTGGCCAATCTAAGACAGAAACTGATAGTGATGTGAGGAATTCCTTAACGGTGCGTGCAGTATGCTTTGGATCATTGTCGTGCTGGAATGTCCAAATAACCGGAAGCACGTCTTCGGCATATGGTAACATTGTTTCTTGCAGTATATTTTTGTATTGGAATTGATCCATGTTTCCTTCTATCAGCCTAACAGGTCCAACGCCATGTCCAGAAAAGCACCCCCAAATTTTCACATTTCCCCCGCCATGCTTTAATGTCACTTTTGTGTACTTTGGGTCGAATGCTTTATTCGGAGGGCGTCGTACATATCGTTTTCCATCAGAACATACCCTATTTATTTTTGTCTCATCAAAAAAAAGAACGTTTTTCCACTGTCTGACTGTCCAGTTTTCATACCTTCTTGCAAATGCAAGTCGGGCTTGCCTATGACATCGTTTCAACATAGGCACCTTCCTTGCTATCCTTCCGTTCAACTTATTTTCTACCAAACGCCTTCGAATAGTGCGTGCAGAGATTGCTGAAGGGTTGTTTTCCCCAAAATATTCTTTTCTCAACTCATTAGACCCTTTAAAAGGATTTTGCTTTGCCAAACGAACAATATTTCGATCATCTCGACGAGATGACTTTCTCTGTCTAGGTCCACGCGGAACGTTTGAAGTAGTTTGATACGTGGAAAAATGCTTTACGGCATGGAAAACCATTGTTTATGAACATTGCAGATGGTCGGCTATCTTTTTATACGAACAATTCTTCTCGCGAAGTTTTATTATTACTTCTCTTGTAGATTTATCACAACTTTTATTTTTCCCCATTGTTTTTATACGAAATAATCACTTTTAAGACTTTAACAGCACGAAATGGCGCCAAAATTATACGAATAATAATCTACAACCACAGAGCCACACAGTGTTCTCTATTTAAATTTGAAAAAATAATAAACTATTCAGCGTTCTTAATTACGTGACCAGCCAGTAAGTACTAATACTAGGTTCAGATCGAATGTATAAAGTTTCTCTATTAATTTTTTAGCCAACTATGTTGCATAAATGAATGTACCGGTAGTACGGAAAAGTTTTGCAATACCGAGAGAAATAAAAAAAATACGGGCAATTAGTTATACTTGTTACATTGAAAAAATCATCTCAATAAATAATCGTTCTTAATTATATGGCCACAACTGTATATATATAATCAGGATCTCGGAAACGGCTCCAACGATTTCGATGAAATTTGGTATGTGGGGGTTTTCGGGGATGAAAAACTGATCTAGCTATGTTTCATTTTCAGAAAATCGCTTTTACTCGTGTTTTCCGGCTCTTTTTGTTTGCATTAGAATATAAAGCTAAATTTCGCAGACTTCGAGCAGATCATAATGGCACATTAGAAATAGGGTGGTCGCGGATCCAGCCGACCTCGGTTCGATACCACGTTTTTTTTCAAGATTTTTAGTTTTTTTTTTAAGTTTATTTTTTATGAGAAAACGTCAAGTTTCTTCTTTTGTGAGAAAAAGTTATTTTTTTGTGAGAAAAAGTTATTTTTTTGCAAGAAAAAGTTACTTTTTTGTTAGAAAAAGTATTATAGGGAACGTGCAGTAACTATAGGCGGCAGCACTAATGCGACAGAAGAGACACTATGCGGACAGTAAAACAAACTTATCAAGGTAAAACATTCAAATTGATGGCACCCTTATGGCACCAGTTGGCAGCACCGTCTATGTGCACGTTCCCTATTGGGAGCACACAGAACAGGAAAAGCCGGTTGTCTGTAAAGTCGGTTTACGGACGATAGTTTAACGTGACTCACCGCTCCACCCCCTCCGGTGTTTTTGTCAAATATCTTGAAAACGGTGCATCCTACGGCAAAATCAATGAAATTTTCATCCCCCCTTTAATACCCCCGCGCTCCCTCTCCCGCATCCCCTCCCCCCTCTCAAACCCCCCCCCCCCCCCCCCCCCACCCCTCCGGTGTATATAATCAGGATCTCGGAAACGGTTCCAACGATTTCGATGAAATTTGGTATTTGGGGGTTTTCGGGGATGAAAAATTGATCTAGCTTGGTCTTATCTCTGGGAAAACGCTTGGTACCGAGTTTCTGCCCGAGCAGAGCTCGGTCGCCCAGGTACTATATATTTACCAAAGGAACTTAAAGATAATTAAAACGAAGTTTTGACGTGAGACCCGGGACTTTTTAGTGATAATGAATGAAAAATTATTAAAGAAGCAATTAAAATAGGATTTTGTTAAATACAAACTAGCCAAGTGCAACTCAGATTCTCGCACAGAGGGTTCAAATCAACATTTCCCAACACCATCTACAAAAGGCGTAATTTCAAACCTGATACAAAATATGGGGGATACTATCGTAAAAAATGTACCTACCTTCCGTAATGGAATTGCAACTTTTTTATTTGTACACTATTATACTAATTACACCACCTTTATACCGTGTTTAGGATGATTGTAAACTAGGATATCGATAAAAAGTCTACGCAAGTCAACGGGCATCACTAGCTCGGGACTAGTCGTAACCTGTCTTGTGTTCGTACCATGAACATTTGTGCGAGGCAGAAGCTTTATCAAAAATTACATTACATTGCTGCGTATACTTCAAAGCAATCTGCGTTTTTAAGGATATGAGTAGCAATGGTATATGAAGTTTCGTGTTAATAACGTGTAAACCAATATTTCATAATGAAATATTTTCTCAAGTTGTATTTTGATATAAACCGCATTATTACATTAAATTAATACATACCGATGAAATGTAATCCCCTTATTAGTGTAATTGCACAGTGTGGACGAGTTTCCGCAATTGGGGATGTCTATTTTTTTGCAATGTGTAGTAAATCGAAAACCATTTCGAGATAAATGCTTTCTAACCCGTTTTCTGTAGTTATTTAATTTTAATATTATGTTATGACTTTATTACATACCAAATAAGAAATGACCTTCAATTGACATTGGTGTAAATTGCGTGACTGGTCCAAGTCGTACTTTATTCTGTGCGGTTAGAATTTTCTTCAAAATTATACGCGTGGATTATACTACGGAGTTTGATTTGGACCTGCTGTCTGACATCTAGCACTTTGACAGCGCCAGTAAAGTGACAGAAGTGAAAGTGTACCACTACGCAAAAAATAATTAAAGGGGTTGCCTTATCGTACGCATTTAGATACATTTAGAAATTTGGCAGTGTGGGAGCTCTCAATTACAATCTGACGTCATCAACCAAAATAGTTTCAGTTATTAATTTTGAAAAAAGTAGTGAACTAAATGACAAAATATTGAAATTAGTTTCTTATATTTGACTTTTCTATACAAAAAAAAATATAAAAACCAGTGGTATTTTTTTTAGACATTGCCAATTGGGATGTCCCAATTATTGACAACGTATAATAAATCAAAAACCGTTTGGAGAAATAGGCTTTGTGAATCGTTTTCAGCAATCAGATTCCAGAAATATGATAAACTGAATTAAATAAAGAAAATTTAAGTAACGACCTTCATTTGACCCCTGCAGTGAATCGTCACATAGGCATAAAGCAGGTCTACACTCTAAAGCAAATTGACAGTTTGAAATGTTGCTGTCCTGCTTATAATAGCAAAGAGTGACAAAGACAGAACTTTAATCACATGATGTGCACCTGGCTTTAAACTGTTGTCATTTATCATAAAGTCCGAAATGTATACAATACTCGCAATGTATTTTTACAAATTTAATTATTAAATTACTACGTTACAAGTAAATATGAAAGAATTTAAATATCAGATTTTAGTAAAAAATATCTATTTACTATCACACCATTAAACGAACAGGAATAATCGAAGCTAAAAGAAGATAAATAAATAAAACTATTTGTCATGGTTCATTTAGGACCCTAAACCGTGCTTGTATTATTGACAGTGACAAGACAAATCAGTAGTGCCACAGATTATGTTATGTACGGCTTGAATTTTTGTAGGCAATGGAACGTGGCTCTCTCACTGTGACGTCATCCAACGTATTTCTTAAAAAATATATAAAAAATTAAATACTCAACCAAATTCAAAATCGATGAAAATGGTATCTTAAAATATCCTATTCTTTCCAAAAAAAATATAAAAACTATAGGTTATTTTTTTTGGTACATCCCAATTGCTAATGCTGCAAAACACCATTATAAAGCACTTGTTATCATACCCACGTTTCAAATAGCACTGAGCCACAAGTCGCGCGCTGATGACCTACGAGTCACCAGCGCGGCGCCAAGGTCACGCGTCTAAGGCACTTCTATCCTCTTTATTATTATTTCTGTGCATAATACCAAGTTCAAGAAGTTCCAAGTACCAAGTTTTTGAGACCGTAAATTAAACTACATTTTTTTATGTTAAACTATATACTATGCCACTAGAATAGAAATAATTCTGACCAATAACCTTTTCCTGTTGTAATATTATGAGATGCTTTTAAAATATAACTGAGCGTTGAGTCCGACCTTCGTCACGAGCAGAAAAAACGAAAAAAATGTACAGTGTGGCGAGTAGTGGTAACCTATCTGAAACACTAAAAATCATTGACCAAATTTCATTCGTCCGAAAACTACTCGAATTATTTGCCCGATGACAGGTTTCATAAATTTTTCTTTTTACCTCTTAACGTCTTGGACTCATGTGATTGACTTGCCAACTGTTTTCTTTTGAAACTGTAAAATATTCAGGATATATTTCAGGACTACCTTGTTGAACTCTATAGGTTAGGTTAGTTTCGTAACAATCTGAAGTAATTACAGTTTCAGAAAAAAAATAACAATCTGGAAATGAATCAGTTGGCAAAAATATTTTCGACGAAAAATGAGAGAAATACTTATGTACACTCAACAAAACCGAGGCCTGCCCAGTTTCAAAACACATTTGCTTGCAGCCGTTGAAGTTCATTGGTATGGATTGGTATGGACAGATGTCTAGCCACTGCAAGCAAAATGGGCATGTAAGGTGTCAAGGCGACCTTTTTGTCGATGGTAGTTAGACGAGTACTCACGTGAAATAGGCGTGCTGGAAGATGTTCTTATCGTGCAGGAAGTGCATGTTGTCCTGCCAGATCCAGTGCAGCAGGTCGGGCGGCAGCGCCGGCGGCGCGCACGCGCTGCGCCGCTCCAGCGCCGCCGTCGGGGACTCGCCCGCGCGCGACGACTGCGCACCACACGCCAAATACCCAACAGAGCATACAGGTAACGCCATCGGAGTTGAGGTACATAAATAAATAAATATTAGGGGACAATCTTACACAAATCGACCTAGTCCCAAACTAAGCAAAGCTTGTACTATGGGTACTAGACGACGATAAACATACTTATATAGATAAATAAATACTTAAATACATAGAAAACATCCATAACTCAGGAACAAATATTCGTGCTCATCACACAAATAAATGCCCCTACCGGGATTCGAACCCAGGACCTCTTGCTTCGTAGGCAGGGTCACTACCAACTAGGCTAAGGCGGTCACGCACACAACAACACGTCATGTAATGACAGCGGGATTTTGACATTTATTCGTACCGATAGCAAGTTCAACAGACTCAACATAGAATTTACAAGATAAACTAAAAATTTCTTCAACCTATTTCTTTAAGAATAATTAAGGAAAATACATCTAGTTCAAACAAAACAGAAAGTAAAATATTTTGATCTATTTTACATAAATCAGATAAGCATATTTTTCGCTATTTATAAAATACCGAATTTTTCTTAAGAATATTTCATATCAGTTGCAAATTGTTTGATTTCAAAAATAGGTTATATGAAAAAAGAAAAATTACAATATGCATAGTATTGCGAAGTATTTCAGCATAAGATCATATAAACTCACATTTTCATTCTAAACTAAACAATCTAAAACTGTATTCTAACTAAATCCCTCACCTGTGCCTCTCCCTGCGCGCCGGCGTCCGACCCCCGCTGCGCACGCGGCGGACTGAGCTCATAGAACAGCATATACGCGCTATTCGTCTTCTCGAACGAGAAATCCATAAACTTGTCCGTCACAGAGTCGTAGGTTTTGCTCTGAAATCGATAATGTAGATTAGAATTGGTTTTGGAGACTGCAGCGTGAAATATGCGCCGTTCCCTTTGTCTAGCTCCAGGTTTTTACGTAGGGATAACATGCATAGGGTATTTGACACCATTAGCTAATAATTCCTCTTCTCCTTTAATAAGAAAATATGTAATTTTAACCCGGGAAACCAGATTAATTTTTAATTATTTGTAAAAATTGGATTTTTAGAAGCTTTGAAAATACATGAACAGTTAGTCAATTGACTTAGTAACAACACACGTCACAGTTTAGCATTCCCATACAAAATCGATTTGGGAATGGCATTTTTAAAGTTCATTTATAAAATTTGTCAGTTGATTGGTGGAGTCAAATAAGCTATTGTGTATTCATGCGTCTCACAGTTCCGTTTCGAATTTAAAAACTGTATTCTTTGGCTTATGATAAAGATTCGATGGAAGAAGTGACCATGTTTGAAGGTAACTAAGAGATCACCCTTATAGTGTGTAGTAATATTGCCGGTCGTTGTGCGGTTAGTTGTGTAGAAAATGACTTTGGGTCAAGTTTCTTGCGGAGTTTTCTTCTTGGCAATCAATCTTGATTGCCAAGAAAGATTGGAAAGCGCTGGTAGACTCAAAAAAAGACAAGTAAAAGAGCCCTGAACGACCTACTTACATAAATGAACTATTGATTTTAATTTTGTGAAATATCGAGTCGAATAACTAGTGTCGAAAATAATGTGTGTTACCGTCATCTCGCCGCCGAAACACTCGGCCGCGATGTGCGCAGGGTCGAACGGCTTCACTTCAGCGTCGTTGAACAGAAGCCACCGGTCGTGGTGCGAGTGTTGGCGGTCGCGGATGAACGAGTAGTAGTGACCGCCGTCCGCGGTGCCCGTGTGAACCGTCACTCCTATCAGCTCGTATCTAGACGAACATTCACTTTAGAACCCTGTACGAAAATTTTACGAGACGCTACTGTTATCGCTCTATTTCGACAGATGAGGGAAGAAAGATCAGACACTCGTGTTTGAGAGCCGTTTAATATTCACATACCAGTCGACTCACCACCACGGTGGCAGTATAACTATCAGTCTGTATTTTTTCCTAATAACTGCGAATGAAATTAGAATCATTACATACTTCGACTCTACCTTCGCTAAGACTAAGTGTCGTCCAAGTTGACATAAAAGTTTATTACCCTTCGTTTTGCCACTTACAGATTGCATAGGTGTAAAACATTTGGCAACCGTTTTTGTAACCAATTTTGCTTTTTTTCAATCTGTTAGTTTGACTTAACACGACCAAGTCAACACGATTGGAATGCGACCTGCCTTCAAAATTGACAGGCTACATCTAGTAGCATTTACTGTAGGTCAATAACTTACTCATAGTGTTCTTCTGATTCGGGAGTATCTTCGGGCTCCGTGCTCGGACTGCTATCGCCTTCCTTTTTTGACTCTGCCGTTTTATTTTTCTCCTCTGATAAAAAAAATACAATATGTATACTGAAATCTAACAGAAAAACATACAATACAAAATCAGATTATGAATTGAAAGACGCTTGCACTTCCCTTAGCGTTGCGTGTTCGCGTTATGCTATTGGCATCTCTGTTGATTATGCTAAAAAAAAATCCATCTCTTTCACACATACATTTCCGGTAATACGCATGTGAAGTGCCAGCATTATGGGGTTATATTAGTCAAATAACATTACCTTGGTACTGAGCCGGCATGAGATGTTTCTCGACGTATCCGGACATGTCGAGCCGCATGGGGAACGAGAAATGAGTGTTCACTTTCTCTTTAAGCATCGTCAGCATGTTAAACGTATACCGCATCGTGTTGAAGCATAGTATACGGGGGAGTTTCTTGAAACACGCCCTGGAATTAATTATTTGATTAAATTATGAAAAAGTAACATTATCATTTCATTGTACAAAAACAATTTTGATGAAACTTAGCTGAGAACGATATTTATTATTATCATCGTATCTGAATCAGCGAAACCTTTTGAGAGCTACAATGCCTTAACGCGAATAAAACCTTGTTTTCAAGTCTATTAAAAACCGTCCAATCTCTAATCAACCTATTCATAAACTCCAGTCATAGGTAAAAAACTTAAGAAAGATCCCTCTTGCGTCTAATAAGTAAGCCTAACCTTACAAACAAGTTGACGACCTATAGTCTAAAACTGAGCCAAGTTCAAATGAACAATTTGGGACTTAACATGTGTTTGCCCTTATCTCCACTGTGTATAAGGGGGTGTACTGACCGTTTCTCAGCGCGCACTTTGGCGGCGCACTGCGAGCAGGTGTAGCAGTTATCTCCCTCCAGGGTGTCCTTGACTGTGACTTCGTCGAGACTTTGGTGCAAGTTACGCATGTCTGCCACTTGACACCGGACCGTGTAGAACTCTTCTAGTGTTCGGGAGACGTGCGGGCAGTCCTGTGGGGAATAGTTGAAAATTTATGGGAAACGAACAAAAGGACATAGTCAAACTAGCTTACGCCTCACTACAGGGTGCCCGCGAGGAACCCGAAAGATTTGAAAAGCGTATCCCTGACCATATTTAATGTTTAATGTGCGTTGTATTCAGCTTAGTTTTTGCGATATCTTCATTTTTGTGTAAAAAAGTTATAATGAAATCTCCAGTGCAAAACACGTTGCGACGTTGCAAGACCACCACATCGTAGTAGACTTAAAAGTCAAATCTAGTTCTGTCACATCATTGTTTACGTGTACGTTATGGTAATTCTACTAGCGTTTCTGCCGCTTTTAGTTTCCTGTTGCATATATTGAAGAAATGGCTACAATCAGTTTAAAAAAATTAAATTAATTGAATTGGGGATGTCTATTTTTTGCAATGTATAGAAAATCGAAAACCATTTCGAGATAAATGCTTTTTAAATCGTTTTCTGTAGTTATTTAATTTTAATATTATGTAATGACTTTATTATATAACAAATAAGCAATGAACTTCATTTGACATTGGTGTAAATTGCGTGACCGGTTCAAGTCGTACTTTATTCTGTGTGGTTAGAATTCTTCACAATTTACGCGTGGATTATACTACGGAGTTTGATTTGGACCCTCTGTCTGACATCTAGCACTTTGTCAGTGCCAGTAAAGTGACATAGTATATAGTGTACCACTACGCAAAAAATAATTAAAGGGGTTGCCTTATCGTAAGCATTTAGATAGATTTAGAAATTTGGCATTGTGGGAGCCCTCAATTATAATCTGACGTCATCAACTAAAATAGTTTCAATAATTAATTTTGAAAAAGTAGAGAACTAAATGACAAAATATTGAAATTAGTTTCTTATAATTGACCTTTCTATACAAAAAAAAATATAAAAACCACTGGTAATTTTTTTTAGACATTCCCAATTGCTGCATGCCACAGGCATCTGTACTTATTGGAAACCTTCCGCTCGGTGTGGCTCATCTTCTTAATATATGCGACGGGCTACTGATAGCAGTTGAAAAGCTAGCAGAACCACCCTAATAAGTACAATTAGTAAAAGACAAATCAAGGAAAGTGACGGACGCATTTTAGATTTTTGAGAGGATGGAGTTTTGCTGAATAAAACCTAACAGTGTCTTATCTCCTCGATATTGGTGAAATCAAATCATCCCATGTATCGATGGAGCTATATTTTAAAAATAGAATAGAATACAGGTGGCAGATGCATATGCTATCTGAATAGCAATGAACACAGCTCGAATTCTACTTAAGATTCTAAGGACTTCGACTCGATTACATGGTACAGTCAAGGGCAAAAATATGTATACACTTTAGTACCTTGTCACTTTAACCACAGTGACAGTTCATATATGGCAGTTCAAATATGACGAAAATAGACAAGGTACTAAAGTGTATACATATTTTTGCCCTTGACTGTACCTTCTAACTTTAAGAGAAAACTCACCAATGAAACGACGTTATTACTGAGCACGCCACAGAATAAAGTTTTGACGAGCTTCTTCAGTTCCGGCGTCATCTCTTCCAGCTTGGAGACCAGGTCTATGAAGAACTCGGCCATGTCCTTCTGTTCGCCGGTGTTTAGCGGCTGGTGGTCCATTTGGTACACCTTGCAGAAGCTGCGAGGGTTGTAGGCTTTGCGTTCGCTTTCCTGTTGAAAGAGGTAACGTTTTGAACAGACAGAAAGTTTATTTCTGTTATCATAGTGCGAATTGTACAGATGCAATTATCTGAAAGACGTGCACTGCTGAACATAGGCCTCCCTCGAGGCTCGCCAAACAGATCGGTCCTGTGCCATCCGCAGCCAACGCGTTCCAGCAACCTATACAGCAGCCTGTTCAGCAGTGGACGTCTTTCGGCTGAAATGATGATGATGATGAATTATCTGAAAAATAAAAATGCCTGCTGCACGTTTAAGTATCTTTAAAATAATCTGAGTTTGCCGCATGCGGCACGTGCGGCACTCACCATAAGGTACGCGAACATCCGCTGCATCTCATGCAACGTGGCGCCGTGGCGGCTAGCAGCAGGGTCGGCGCCCAGCACTGCGGCGCGCGCTTGCGGCATCATATACAGGTGTTGCATACACGACGCCATGTAGCACGTCGCGCCGAGATTCGTCAGGCCCACGTAGCCGCACTCCGAACGAGATTCTTCCGCCGGCCAGTAGTCCCAGGGATACGAGGACTGGGGGCCTGTCAAGTATTAACGTTTAGTTACAACACCGCAGGCAGTGGGCAGAACACATAGTTCAAAACATGGTGGCCAACAAGATCTTAGGGAGAAAACAGGATTAATATAAGAGAAGACCACGTCAAAGATGACGTCTAGGTTGCGGGGCCGAATTTATGCAAGTGACACAGGAATGAGAAAAATGGGGGGATCTGAAGGAGGCCTGCACCAAGATGGTTTGGAAAGGCTATGAAGAAGAGAGATGTTACAGAGCCACGTGTAGCGACGTCAGTAGGACGAGACCTGACTAGCGCGCGTGGGCATACAGCTTTATTTACGGCCCGTTGTTTGATCAATAATTAAACAAACTAATAGTCAAATTGCCTTTGAAATGCGTTAACTATTGTTATGTTTGCCATATATTTTAACTATTAATCAAAAAACGGTCTCTTAGAGCTGCATTCTGGAGCGTCTTCAACCAGCAATAACAAACTCTGCGCTCCTAGTCTAAATATTCAAAATGATTTTTTTTAATGTTAAAATATCAATAAAAACGTACATACAGACTTGAAGTTACTTATATTTAGCGCGGATCCATGTAAAAAGTATACACAAGAAAAAATCTGCACGGTTATTTGTTACGGTATCGAATAATAGTCTAAATTAATCTTCATATTAAAGTAAGATCTCACCCGGTTTATGATGCTCCATGAGTTTATGATGCAACACCATAAAGTTGTCAGGAGCTCCGCGCACTAATTCCACCAGCAAGTCATACGCCGCCGAACGTGATTTCTGCGACTTGCATTTGGGCAGATTGCGTTGCTCCGGATTCGGTACGTCGAACAGGAACGAGAATACCTGATTACAAAAAAAAAACAACATTATCAAACGCATGGTTTGAATTAGAGAGAAAGCAGACCAGGCTGCTTCGATCTTTTACACCAATCTGAAATATTTACAGATTTTAAAAGAAACATAAGATAACCTCTTTCTACGTCAATCGATGTTAAATGTTGCCTTTTTTTTCAAATAGAGAACAAAACTTCATATTCAAGTTGCAGGAAATTATTTTGCAATTTGCGACACATAATCGTAGCCTATCGATCGTGTTCAAATCCAATAGTTTGATACAACTCGCACTATTATGGTAAGTGTATTGTATGTATGTGGGGTAAGCAGAAGATTATTGACCTGAGGGTACGTTGCGAGGCCGTCTCAGTTTGTCGTAGAAACAAATTTGCACGATTAGCTTGGAGTTTTATTGAAAAAAGCCGAAATACACTACAAACTACCTATCTCGCATCGTGTATTGAAGCTTTAACGCTACTACAAAATGAATTAAAAGCAAAGCATATTTTAAACAAATCAATTGATTTTCTATCATATTGTAAAGTAGGCAAGGTCGAATCTTTGTGTAGATTTATGTGGTCGCTATAAGCACTACGCCTGGAAGAGGGTCAAGGGTATACTCACCATTTCCAAAGTCCTAGTCCCCTGCTCAGAAGTCTTGAACCGTAACGGGTGCTTCAATAGATGCGTGAGCAGGCTCAGTTGTCCGTAGAGACCGTCGTCCGGCGTGCAGGGCTCTGCCCTCTTCTCGATAATTTCGCGCTTCTCTAAAGAACACCGGATCTTTTCGCAGAGCTCGTTCAAGTCTGGAGCGCCGCTGTCTTCCGATGTTGCGCCTTCTGTAAATTTTGTAGCTGATAAAAAATTGTGCCAAGAAAAAAAAATCTCGACGGAGTTGAAGGAGAAATCATTACGTGCAAAAAAGAGGGGCCTAACTATTTCTATGAAATGAGTTCTCATCGAATGACGGATCGATATGGCATGTATGTGCAGCGTATATCTTGATAATATCTTGATAGGCTATAGGAAACTGGGTCCGGATCGGAGGGCGGCCTGGAGGTGCTTGAAGTGTAAGAGGGACAAATCACCAACACCCTCGTGTTCTAAGCGAAGTGAACCGACTCAGGCTGCCTTGAAGCAAGTTGACCTGGAGTCCATTATGACTGAGCTGCGTGAAATGAAGAAACACCTCTCATGTCTGCCTGCTCTGGTCCAGGATGTGGTTATGCTCAAGTCTGAGATTGCGGAGGTGAAGGACGCTTGTAGCTTCAACGGTAACAAGTTGGATGAGTGCACCAAACGCTTGCAAGAGGTTGAGCGTAAAGTCCCTGACCTGGTAGCCCTCAATAGTGAGATTCAATCTTTGAGTGATGAGGTATCTCACTTGAAAAGTGAGTTAGTTAGAAAGGATCAATGGCAGCGTCTCAACAATGTTGAAATTAAGGGAGTTCCACTCAAAAAAAATGAAAATCTATTTTCTGTTCTGAATAATATCTGTGGCGCGGTGGGGTATTCGGTGGATAGAAATTGTATTAATTACATATCGAGAGTTCCGGTACATGGTTCCAATGAAAAATCTATCATTGTAAGCTTTATTAACCGCTATGTTAAGGAAGACCTTATAGCCTTTGCGCGGTTAAAGAAATCTATATCGGCCCAGGACATTGGATTTCAAGGAAGTCAGCAACGGATCTTCGTAAATGATCACCTGACCGCTGCGCAGAAAAAGCTACTGACGAAGACGAAGTCCGCATTGAAACCTAAAGGCTACGCTCATGTGTGGGTCAAGTTTGCGAAGATTCACGTACGCAAAGATGATAGCTCTAGAGTCTTCATCATCAGTGATGACAATGATTTAAACAAACTTCTTTAATCAGTTACCTATATAGTTTAGAATCACTAGAATATTGGTTATTTATACTGTTTGGCTTTTTTCATTTGATATTGTTTATTACTCTTAACGTAACTTTGAGAACCATAGCCATTCCCGGGTTGACCGGTTGTTTTTGTTATCTATCGTCTCGGCTTATCGCTGCTTGCATTTTTTGTATTGGTTTGCCGAGTGCACGCTCATTAAATAATATTTATCTCTGTCTTACGCATGCTTTTGTTGGGTTTCTTAATGATTTGCTCTCTTGCACGTATGTGAAACACTTTATGTCTGCTAAAAAAATATTCAATTTATCTCACTGCCACTACGCCTTCGGCAATGCCTTAATTTACTATTTTCGTACATTTATGAGCGCGATTTCTCATTTACGATTATATGGGTCATGTTTTTGTTTTGTTTATAATATAGTTAAAATAAATGGCTAATACACATAGCATAGGCCTTCAATCTAGCTTTCCTACAATCTATTATCAAAACGTTAGGGGGCTTCGTTCCAAAACTTTGACATTTTACCGTAACCTATGCTTGGCCTCCTTTGATATAATTATTTTGACAGAAACTTGGCTTATGGATGGAGTGTTGAACTCTGAACTGTTCGATAGTCGGTATGTGGTTTGGAGACGGGACCGGGATCAGGCACTGACTGGTCAGAGCCGCGGCGGGGGCGTGCTTATTGCCACTCGCAGGGAGCTGACCGCTGTGCCCCAGATTGCTTACCGATCGTCTGCCGAGGATTTGTGGATATCGTTATCACTTAATAAATGTTCCGGGGTGCCTGTCAGGGTGCATTTGTGTGTTTTATATTTGTGTAAGCAAAACATGGGTTTTTCATTTTCTCAGCAATTGTTGAATTATTTGGATAATCTACAAAATATAATTTTAAATTCCCCCAATGACAAATATTTGATAGTTGGTGATTTTAACATGAGTAACATTGAGTGGACTTCCCGGGACTCAGGATTTATCTCAACTGACCATTTAAACAGGGATGAATGTGGCTTTATTGATGATTTGAATTTATTGAATTTGTACCAATATAATAATGTCCTAAATCGTTATGGTAAAGTGTTGGACCTGGTCTTGTCTAATGACAATGTTTGTGTGTCTAAGTGCAATGACCCGTTGGTGCCAATCGATCCATACCACGAAGCTCTAATTATTTCTATAGAATATGCTACTTTGAAGTTTATGGGATCTGCTCCTACTGCTAAATTTTACTACAATAAGGGTGATTATGTTTCAATTAATACTGAATTGTCGTCAATTGATTGGGACAAGGAATTTTCTCACCGTACTCTCGATCAATCTTTGGACTTTTTTTATTCCACATTTAAAAGACTTAGAAATAAATATATTCCCTGTAAAGTTCTAACATGTGATTCTTTTCCTATGTGGTATTCTCCTGCTCTTAAAAAAGCCATTAAGGAAAAATCTAAATATTTAAGGAAATTCAAAATTTACGGTAATAACTCAGATCTTATTTCTTTTAATATGCAAAGAGATAGGGTAAGGAGACTTGAGCGTGACTGCTTTGTTTCATTTATGAACCGCATGGAAAGTAATATTTCCCGTAACCCTAAGCAGTTCTGGACCTATATGAGGTCCCGCTCGGGTTCTCATGGTGTACCAAGTTGTCTCAAGTACAAGGATAAATTAGTAAGTACTGGTGAGGATATTTGTAATGCATTTTCGGATTATTTCTTAAGTACATTTTCTACGTCCAGTGGCAGTGATGTTGATGGTCTATTAGGTACTATTGGTGACTCCACGTCTCATTTATCTAACATTGAAGTAAACCCTGAAATCCTTGCCAGACTTCTAACTAATCTTGACCCTTCTAAAGCAGCGGGACCTGATGAACTGCCTGCTCAGTTTTTGATTAATTGTGCAAAAAGCCTTGTTAGGCCAATTGAATTATTATTTACGCGTTCGTTTGCTGATTGTAAGGTGCCGTCTTTATGGAAGTCTGCATATATTACTCCTGTGCATAAGAAGGGACCCAGGACAGATATTGTCAATCATAGACCAATCTCCAAGCTGTGCATTTTAGCTAAAATTTTAGAGAAGTTGGTTTATACGCAAGTCTATGACTGTCTTATGAATTGTTTCAGCTTCAGCCAGCATGGTTTTCTTCCGCGCAGGTCCACGGTGTCCAATCTTGTTATTTTAAATAATTATGTAACTGAAGCAATGGATAATGGGTGTCAAGTTGACGTCATCTATACGGATTACAGCAAGGCTTTTGATCGTATTGATCATAAATTGTTGATTTTGAAACTTTATCGTATAGGCATTACTGGTGATTTGCTTAGATGGTTCTCATCATATATTGAAAATAGATCTCAGGCGGTTGTTGTGAATAACTATATTTCTGGATGGGTAACAATTCCGAGTGGTGTCCCCCAGGGCTCCTTGCTTGGTCCTTTGCTCTTCAATATCTTTGTTAATGATATTAATAGTTGCTTCAGTTTTTCGAGATTGCTGTGTTTCGCTGATGATATGAAGATTTTTGCTCGGGTTAAGTCTATGCAGGACTCAGTTCTTATACAAGCTGATCTGGAGCGCCTTGATGCATATTGTCAAGTGAATAAATTAGACCTGAACCCAACTAAATGTTTTGCATTAACCTTTTCACGGCAACGGAACCAACTTGATACTTGTTATAAGTTAAAAGGCCAAACCTTGTGTAAGGTACCTTATATGAGAGACTTGGGTGTTTCTCATGACTCCAAGCTACTATTCAGTGTTCACATTGACAGTATCATTAAAAGTGCTACCAAGTCTTTGGGCTTCATAATGCGTAACTCCTCGCATTTTAGGCAAGCTAAAACTATTAAAGTACTTTATTGTGCTTATGTACGAAGTAAGCTTGAGTATGCTTCTCAAATATGGAACCCTTGTTATAGGATCTATATTGATAGAATTGAACGCGTTCAGAAAAAATTTGTTAAATTTCTTTGTTTTAAATTAGGTCACCCATATAATTCTTCTAATTACGTAGATATCTGTAAGAAGCACCATCTTGTCCCACTTTCTGAACGTCGTGAAATTGCAGATACTATATATTTGTTAAAAATTACTAATGGCAGCATTAACTGCCCTGAACTGCTAGCTAATATATCATTCAACACTCCATCCAGACCGAAGAGATTCGCGCCCCCTATTTCTGTGCCTTTTGGCCATTCTAACTATAGGCGGAACAGTTTTTGTATACGTGCAAGTAGACAATTGAATAAACTAACGAAGGAGCTTGATATTGACGTGTTTAATGTTAACACTGACACCTTGAGACGTACTTTGGTGAATCGATTTTTTGAGAGCGTGCATTGAGCGTTGTACCTTACTGTAGATTAAGTTTGTTAGGTTAGGGACTTGATTAATTTTTCTCCTCTGATAAAATAGTGCTGAATTGTTAGTCACTAAGTAGTTATTTTCTCTTTTTTCTTTTTTGTGTGTCCGAAGGGGCTCTGTGTGGGCATACTGCCTTATTGTTACACTGTAATTGTCGGCGAGAACCTGTAATTGGCTTGCTGTATTTACTGTAATATTTATGATGATGTATAAGCTGTTGGTTCTCCATAAATAAATAAATAAATAAATAAATAAATAAATAAATAAATAATAGAACCCTCACCTTTAAAGAAGTCTTCAGGTAGTCCATCGATCAGCCGGCACACCAGCCAGAAGTAGTCGCGGCACGCCGGCCCGTACGGCTCCTTGCCCTCTTCCGCGTGATGGTGCACTCCCTACCATGAAACATGCCAGTCATAAGAGGCAAATAATAAATAATCAACAAGCATAGAAAAAAGGAAAGTAATAAGACGAAGACCTGCATAGTGAATGTGAACTCAGTGACTTGAATATTGTTTGTCAACATTGGGCCTGAAAAATTCACTGATCACATACTCGACCGTTCATAGAAGAGTAAGGGGGAATGCGTAATGAATGTTAAGTAAGGATAACAAGGACGTCACTTTGAACAAGTGCTTTGAATACGAAATTTTGTACTTACTAAGAAATAAATAATATTGATTTCATTCACGTAAAAAATTCTTTTATAAGAACCTTTTATAATAAGAAAACTAAAACTTGTTTACTAATCTCGTACTAATTAAATGTTTGGGAGTGTTTAATGTCAAAATTATGGATATTTCTCGTTTTATTTATAACAAGTTATTAATGTCATTGTGTAACGTACTTTCGATATCAGTTTAAAGTTTTCTGATATCTGTTACATTTACGGATTAATCGCCTGGCTACACTTCGCACGCTTAATAATAAAATGCATCAATTTTAATTTTCCTATTTCAAAACTAAACCTTATTTTTTCTCCATAAAGTTTAGTTTTGAAATAAGAATAAATAAAATTGATGCATTTTATTATTAAGCGTGTGGCTTAACGATTACACCTGTATAAGCTGGTATGATGATGGATGGGCTCGCCAGGGCTCGTGCGAGTGTCCAGTAGTCCAGCAGGCGTGCTCGCTCGTGTGCTGATGGGGTAAACATGTATAGTGACCTCGTGGTCGTGGGGCTGGTGGCTGGGGTGCGGCCTCATGTCGGCGGCGCGCGGCAGGTGCTCCAGCAGCAGCTGCAGCAGCGGCGCCAGCACCGCCACCTCGCCGCGCGGGCACAGCCGGTATAGGGCGCTGCCGGCCTCGCGACGGACCTACAACATTCATACTAGTGTAAGGCCGCGGACGCGAAGTCAGCGGGCTGCGGGGCGGGCAGCGGCGCGACAGATTTTCTTCTGTACATTGCGTGATCTGCCTGCTAATCAACTAATCACTGTATAGCGAGCGTCACGGCCGTGCAATGAACAGAGAATGCGCTCGCCGCTCCGCTGCGCGCTGACTTCATGTCCGCGGCCTGAAACGCAAGCGACACAGAAGAAACGTGGGACGGGGGTGCGTCGCAATCGCGGCGCCCATTCAATCCCTTTTCATGCTAAATGTATACAAGCGTCGCGATCCAAAGCAGACAAAAGAGACGGGGCGGAAACGCAGTCTGCGAAAAAACGACGCGGACTGCGACGCGCCCCCTTCCCACGTCTCTTCTGTGTGTGGCTTGCGCCTTAAACCTCGCCGTCCTTAGTGGTATAAAACATTGATGCTAATGCTAAGGGCGCTTGCACGCTTTAGCGCCGCAACTGTTAGAGCGCGCGCAGACAGAGAGCGGTCTAGCGTTCCGCGTTCCGTGTTCAGAGTTCTGCGGTCTTTCGAATGTACTGAGTCCCTTACGATAACGCACACATCAGGCGGTCGGAACTCTCGAGCGATCAATACACAGAACTCTGAACGCGGAACGCGGAACGCCAGACCGCGCTCTGTCTGCAAGCGCTCTTAGACCGTCTTACGCCAGCACCGCGACTGCGCTGCTAAAACTTTAGTACGAAAGCGACCTAAGGATATCCATGCCCTTAACACGTTCAGAGCCAGTGACATAACGTCTGCGATCAAAAAATTCTTACTCCTATGCCAGTGACACGTATGCATGTCAACAGAAATCGTACTTCTATGCCAGTGACACTCATTCGTGACTACGATCATTTCGGCCGGCATAGCTTAAGAGCTAAACGGAACGTTGCCGAAGCCGAATGTGTTAACTTCCGTCTCCCTCCCCTCGCCTCGCACTTCGTGCTCTTTGTTGTCACATTGAGTAGGTACTCGTGAGCAACAACTACTCGCTCTACCTCACCTTACTTTCATTCTAGCTTCAATGGACAAACCACGTACCGTCAACAAAAAGCGGCCAAGTGGGAGTCGGACTCGCGCACCGAGGATTCCGTACAAATTTATATGTATCTATGAACATTCAGTCTTAGCAGACCCCTGCTCCTAAGCAAAATGTGCGCAGTGTGGATCATTGTAGATTGGACACTGATATAGACAGACAGACAAAAAATTATGCTTTTCGCAATTTTTCCTTTATCTGTGCTATAAGACCTTGCTTCGTACTAAATTTCAAGATTCTGAGTTCACGGGAAGTACTCTGTAGGTTTTGATTCCCTTGCGCGTTTCAAAAATTTGCGGCATAAACGGCTGTATCTTTTGATTGCGTTTGCTTAGAAATTTGATTTTTTCACAGCTCCAAGGGACAGTAGACCTGAGTATTTGATATAAATTTCAGCTTGATACCTCCACGCGTTCCTGAGAAAAAGGGTCTTGACAGACGGACACCAAAGTGATCCTATAAGGGTTCCGTTTTTTCCTTTTGAGGTACGGAACCCTAAAAATGAGTGGTCGCGAGCGATTCTCAGTAGTAGTAATGTCACTCACGGCGGGATCGGCGTCGTCGAGCAGCAGGCGCGGCGCGGCGCGTCGCAGCGACCACGCGAGAGACACCGCGTCGCCGCCGCCGCGCGCCCACCACACGCACATGCGCATCGCGTGCTGAACCACCTATAGACCACTCATAATTAACACACCACTGGCACTGGATCACTTCGTTTCCCATAATTTAAGGTGGAAGCGCACGCTCTAGGCGCGAAATTCAAACTTTTTAGTTTTTAATTTATTATGGGTAAACGGTGTAACTGTTTAACTTCATATGGTACTTGCGCTTGTAAAACAGTTGTCAAAACGTTGAAAGTCCGAATTTCTATGTTTGACAACTTTTATATCAAGCTAACAGTTTTATTCTTAAAAAGCTTTACACAATAATATAAATAACACTGTTTTACAAGCGCAAGTACATACCATTGAAGTTAAACAGTTACACCGTTTACCCACAATAAATTAAAACCTGGAAAAATTTTGAATTTCACACCTAGAGCGTGCCGTTCCACCTTAATATATCATATCGACGTTTGATATAGAATATATGGAGCCGTGCTGTTTTCATGATTTTTGGGAAATTTCATCTTTTACAGGGTATTTTTTTAATCAGTGCACAAATTTTGATATGTGATTCAGTATCGTTGATAGATCACGATTATCACTGTTCGAGATTTTTTTTACATTTTGAAATTTGGGATGTTTATAGTATTCATCCAATAATTGGTCGAGTTACTATGAAAAACAAAAAAAAATAAGTGATAAATATTATTTATAACGAAAAATACTGAAATTTGTTATTTTAACGACACTGTATCACATATTAAAATTTGTGCACTTATTAAAAAATTACCCCGTATAATGGTAGATTAGGTTAATTTAATAACAATAACACTTCCGAAAAAATATTGTTTCAAAAATAAACACACAACTTATCTACAAACACAAACTCACTTTATGACAAATTATGGAAGACACATTATGACAGACACAGGCACAACAGATACACATATGGAAAAATAAATGGGTGAATCAACTTGTGTTGTTTACTCTGTCCCCGGTTGTCCAAGTGACACTTCATACTGTTTCATAGAAAAATTCTTAGGTTGTCCAAGGGAAAAAATTTGTATAACCATAGCAATGGGTGGCACTAAAAAGTTGATTCATCCAAATAAATAAAAAAAAAGTCATTCTTTACTTACTGTTAGGACTTTGTTCTGTGGCTTTATTGAGTAACGTGTGCACTGTGTCACCATATTTTTCTGCCACCATCTTATATCCAGACAAACATTCGAGAAAGACCGATTGTGGTGACGAGAGTGTTACCCTATAAATAATTGTATAAGACTTTAGGTTACTTACTTGTGCTCGTCCCCAAAATCCGGTTTTATAAGTAGTCGGCTCTTTAGTCGTCGCCGCCTCGCACAATATTGATATTAGCCTTTCCGTAGTCTCTTCCACGGTCATCAATGAAAGTAATGACTGAAAAAAATATCCATTAGATACATAACAAAACCATAAAATAAAAAAAAAGTTATTTTCAAAGGAAACATACCGGATGTAGTTTAGGAGTTTGAGCAGGATCAGACAATGGTAGCGTTCCGATACGACACAATAGCTGCAGTAGTAACGCTAAGCAATCTTGCCTCCATTCGCTATCATCATTTCTTTGTAATACACCTAAAAATTCACCATAAATTAGCCCCCAATCGACACTTAAATAATAAAAACACGATGCAATTGTTCGAAACTGACAAGCGTGACTCACCAGACATCATAATGTCATAAAGCAACCTCAATCCCCCCTTCTTAATAAAAACATCATTCCAATTTTCAACAATAAGCCTTTCTTCTTCAGCTCTCTCGACGCTTCCAGAAGGTTCTTTAGTAGGCGGACCATTATTGTTTGAGCTCAGCTTGTCGATTATATGCAAGGAATACATGAGTTTCTGGGGGCTGTTGGGGTCTAATAATTCTGGTAATTTGCTCTCAGTTGGGTTTTGGAATGCTTCTAATAGAGTCGGGTTAAGGGGCACCGCTTGTAGGATGTCCCACACGCGTCGAGATAGCAGCTGAGCTTTGGTGTGAGCCACAGGTTCCTAAAAAAATGATTAGTATTATGATTTAAAATCTGTGACATTTGGAAAATTATGCGGATACATAACTGGGAAGCCTCTCCGCTATTTAGCTCCACTTCTATGGATACCTTTTGTCGCATATGGTCCCGTTTGAAAATCGTCCCGTTCGGCAATTCGTCCCGTTAGCAAATCGTCCAAATTCAAGGTGTGTTTCGGGACCATATGCGACAAAAGGGACAGGCATCCTGAGAAGTGTTTGAGTTTTTTAGGTTTCCGTACCCAAAGGGTAAAAACGGGACCCTATTACTGAGATTTCGCTGTCCGTCTGTCACTAGGCTGTATCTCATGAACCGTGATAGCTAAACAATTGAATTTTTCACACATGATGAATTTCGGTTGCCGCTATAAGAAAAAATACTAAAAAATAGAAAATAAATATTTAAGGGGGCTCCCACACAACAAATGTGATTTTTTGCTCGTTTTTGCTCGATATTGATAACGACAACAGGTAGACGCTTGAAATATTCACAGAATATTTTGTTTTATACTTATTCACTTTAAAAATAAATAATGAACAAACGTGATTTTTTTTTGACATTTTTATAGATAATGGTACGGAACTCTTCGTACACGAGTCCGACTCGCACTTGGCCGGTTTTTTTTGGGTCGAACCTATAGTACAGATAACTCACCCCGGTGGCCCCCGGCTCCCTCATCTGGCCGAGCGCCTGCATGAGCGTGAACAGATGGTTGAAGTAGGTGGGGTCCAGCAGCAGCAGCGTCGGCAGCCTCGTGCGCGCCGGCGCGGGCTGCGCCGACGGCCACTCCGCCCACGCGCCGCGCGCGCCCACGCCCACAGACACGAACACCAGCTGCGAACAAATAAACAAAACAGGGTGTTTAATCCCATTATTAATAACTAGCTGTTGTCCGCGACTCAGTCTGCGAACAATTCGTTATTGCTATTCCGCGGGAACTATGGAGAGATTCTTTTAATGGACAAGTTCGCCTTTGTACATCTGTTTATCTTGTTAACTGTTAATTTCATGTTTTTATGTACAGTCGAAGAAACTGATTCGCGTACCAGGGAGGCACATTTTCACAACCAATTTCACAATGATTTCTATACCTAGAGATTTTTCTGGCACGAACAACTAGTGGTTAGTGTTTGACATTATAATAACATCGATTTGATTTGGCATACTTGTTCTATTTTTTTTATGTTGGAGAGGCCAGACAAACGAACTAGTGGGTCACCTGATGTAAAATGATCACCACTGTCCATAGACACCCGCAGCGCTTTACGCGATGCCAGTGCGTTGTCAGCCCTAAATTATTTTTCCCTGGCCTGGCCTGTCTATATTTTCAAACGTGTCTCATCGATATAATGCCACTTATAAGACATCGATAAACTAAGCATTAGAAGGAAAAGTATTCGTTTGTGCCAGGAAAATCTCTAGGTATAATGATTTCTTTGGCAGATGTATTGAATGACAACTTGACATTTGCAATGAAAAGGGTTCACCCTGGAACGAGACTCGGTTTTTTTGACTGTATAATAAAATTTTACATGCATACTATGCAATTTTCTGAGATAAAAAGTATCCTATACGTTTTTCCAGGTCATAACCTATCTATGTGCCAAATTTCATTAGAATCCGTCAAACCTTTTTAGCTTTAAAGTGTAACATACATCCACACAGCCATCCATCCATCCACAAAAACTTTCACTTCTAATATATTAGTGGGATTCCAAGACGACTCTTAATTTTAATCAACATTTACGATAAATGCATGTACCTGGTTATCTTTGAAGCCCATGTCGTAGAGCGTCCGTTCGTCGTAGTCTATGGTTAGCTCTTGCCCTTGCGTGATCATGCGCAGCGGACCATCCGTCGACAACGCCGTCACGCCCTCCTCACCTTGAATCTACGACGTTAAATAATTGAGTGAATGTTAAACTCCGTCGACGGTAGTCTTCCAAACTGGACTAAAACCAGTAGGTACACATTATAAGAAGACAAATCAAATAACAGACAGTGAAGTCGTAAATCGATAAAATCCCTCATCAATACTGCTCTCTTACATTAATGATCAATTCATAATCGATTGCCGCAGGTGGTCGGGTTTTTAAATTATCGCGCTTGACATCTAAGACGAAGCTTAAGGTCAGGCAAGGTAAGGTTGATAGGGATGTTGATACCACCAATCAACTGACATACTTTTTATGAGCTGTCAAAACTTCTTCCATGGAGTTTGAATGGCAACAGCAACTTATGACGTCACTTGTTCACCAACTAAATCAACTATTTATTTATTATAAAGCAACAAAAAAACTTTAATTTTGCAGTTCATTGAAAAATAATCTGGTTTTCAGGGCTAAAATAAAGCGTTCTTTGCTGGAGTCGTGTCTTCGAATTATTTTTTAATGGCGTCAGCATCCTTAATAGGTGTAATCCTTGGTTTAAGTGGTACAATACGTTTACTTTTATTTTACCACTGACAGATGGCTGCCTTCATTTCATTTTCAACTTTAACACCATACAAATAAAGTAGCTATTACAAAATCTGCAAACGTGGGTAACAGTATTCTAAAATTGGCTTTATTTGTAGGTCGTTAAAGTTG
Source organism: Archips xylosteana (assembly GCA_947563465.1). Classification (NCBI taxonomy): domain Eukaryota; kingdom Metazoa; phylum Arthropoda; class Insecta; order Lepidoptera; family Tortricidae; genus Archips; species Archips xylosteana. The sequence goes on along the minus strand of OX387362.1, from coordinate 11,123,807 downwards.
AATATGAAATGAAGGCAAACCATCTGTCAGTGGTAAACTTAATAAATAAATAAATATCACAGGATAATTCACACCAATTGACCTAGTCCCAAACTAAGCAAAGCTTGTACTATGGGTACCAGACAACGGATAAACATACGTATATAGATAAATACATATTAAACATCCAAGACTCGAGCACAAACACTCGTATTTTTCACACAAATATCTGCCCCGACCGGGAATCGAACCCGGGACCTCAAGCTTCGTAGTCAGGTTCTCTAACAACTAGGCTATCTGGCCTTAAGTAGTTTTGCTGTACCTGCCGCTCCCACCAGCAGTGCACGTGCGCGCGCAGGTGCGCCACCAGGTCGGAGTGGTGCAGCGCCAGCGCGGCGCGCGGCCCCGCGCCGGCCGGCTGCAGCGTCAGCCGCACCGAGCCCGCGCCGCCCGAGCCCTCCCACGCGCCGGACTCCGCCAGCGCCCAGCGGCGCAAGTGGAACGCGTACCTACAAAGTTTACCAAATACAAACTGAAACATGGATGCATAGAAAAAAACCGGTTGTCTGTAAAGTCGGTTTACGGACGATAGTTTAACGTGACAACGTCATAACAAAACATTCAAAAAACAAAAATGAAACCAGGCGGTCACCCATCCAAGTACTGACCGCGCCCGACGTTGCTTAACCTCGGTGATCGGACGAGAACCGGTGTTTTGTCAAATATCTTGAAAACGGTGCATCCTACGGCAAAATCAATGAAATTTTCATCCCTCCTTTGAAACCCCCCCCCCCCCCCCCCCCGCGCATTGTACATCCTGGCGTTCGCCGCTTTCTTGTACATATTGGCCTTCGCTGCTCTGTAGGTACATGAACGGGACATGTAACGTGCATGTACGTTACATGTACCCTGCATGAACGTTACATGTCCCGTACACGTACGTTACATTGCGTCATCTTTTTTCGTGTATGCAGCCGGCGTTCATCGATTTATTAGACGTTGTCACGTCAAAAACCCCAGAAAAATGACCAGCGCTGGGAATCGAACCCAGCTCCTCGGCATTCCGTGCTGCGTGCTAAACCCCTACACCACCACTGGTCAGGAGTTAAGACACAATTTTTTCCTATGCACCGCACATTTCAACTTGCTAAATCACATTAAGCAGTGATATAGCGCCATCTATGTTAAGTTCTCATCGAGAAACGTCAACACTCCTTCGGAACTAACCGCTCACCCGGACCAAGAGATGTCGCTACTAAGCCTTAACAAGTTTGGTATGAAGTATCTTTTTGTATCTTTTTGTAAACTACAATAGAGAAATATTTCTCTAGGCAGATGTTATGCCATCTATTTGGCATAATTATCTTACTTATCGGACGGATCCCGGGTGAAGACCAAAAAGTTGCACATCTGTTAAAGCTGCAGCTAGCTTAGCAGGTATATTTTTTTCCATGGAAAAAGTTAATGGTAATTTGAACTACCTGCTAATGCAGCTTTAACAGTGTGCAACTTTTTGGTCTTCACCCTGTCGGCAAGCGATCACATAACCTTTTGCCATCATTTGTACAGCGATAGATTTGTAGAGCGTTTTATAGTGTACGTCGCTTGCCCACGTTTTTCTGCTTGCAATATTTACCTTCTTTTGAATGTGTCTAGATGTGTTTTCAGCAACAATAACGCCCTCTGTATGCATTGTAACGCTGCTTCTTCCGTCATATGCTCATAGATATTTTGTTTATCAGGTACTTTAGTCTCCTTTTTCTCCTCATTTGAAACCGCAGGTATCGCGCTATCGCCATCCCGCTCTTTCGATATGAGCCTCTCTGCGGCTGAAGAGAGATGGAACATGCACTTAGAGACGAAGTCGTCTTCTTGCAATAGCTGCTGGCCCATGTAATAGCTGTTTAAGTATTGTATCGCTCCCATGGAAACGTCTGAAAAGACATAGATTTGTTGAAAACAAGGAATTATAATATTAACTAAATAATAAAGTTTATCTTTTTGGAATTTTGGCTGCGAGACCCTAAATACAAACCTATCGTGAATCGGAATCGCACACCAAAAGTTCCGTACAAACTTTTACATACATGTGTCTAACATGTGTTAGCATAGTGAACGGTACTCTGAAGATGAACTGTGGTTGAGTTCGAAGCGCGTCAGTGTGGTTTAGTGGTGGTGGTGGTGGTTTGTTATACGGTTGTACCTTGTTTTGCCTAACAACTGTTTGCCTATTATCAGTTTGCCTAATTTTAGATAAACTAATATCACTTAACCTAATGTTTCATTTTACCTAATTTCCATTTTAGTGAAAGTCATTTTGCATACAACTTACTTTACATAATTTTGTTTCATCTAATTTTAAATGACCTAATATTCATTTTGTATAAACTTATTTCGTATAATGTTTCACTGACATAATTATATTTTGCCTAACGTACATGTTGCATAATTTTCATTTTGTATAAACTTATTTCGTATAATGTTTGACTGACATAATTATATTTTGCCTAACGTACATGTTGCATAACCAACCAACCTGATCGCCAGCGTGTCGACGTCACCCCGCTTCGCAGGGTGCCTATTTCCGCTCTAAGGGACAGAAGATAACCCTAACCTAACCTACTAGTACTACAGGAGTAAGGAATATTTAGTTCTTTTTCTGCGGGGGGCTTCGCCCCCCGAACCCCGCTTTCGCTTACAGTTGGTTAAAAAACTCGAACTACACATGATATTACATCTTTATTTACGTTATTCGGCTATAAGATGATTAGTTAAAATAAGAATCGACAAAGTGAGTTTTCGATAAAATAATATTAGACAAAACAAAACATATGCAAATGATGTTAGTTAAAACGTTATTCGGCTATATGATGATTAGTTAAAATAAGAATCGACAAAGTGAGGTTTCGATAAAATAATATTCGACAAAACAAGAGTTATGCAAATTCATTTAGTAAAAATAAAAATTCGACAAAATTAAAATTATATATAATGAAATTATACAAATTGACTTTAGACAAACTATTCATTATAGTAAAAGTTGTTAGACAAAGTGAAATTAGGCAAAAAAAGTTTAGACAAGTCAAGGGAATACCTTGTTATACACACAGACGCGACCAGCAAAATCATTCCACAAGTGTTAAGAGACGTAGTTTAACGAAAAGGATCCAAACTACTGACATTTTCTTCTTTAATTTCTCTTTTGTTAGTACTGAAACTAGATCCAAAATCAAAAAGCGACTTGTTGAGGGTTGGATCATTTTCGTTAAACTACTTCCGTATGTTTTCCTTTTTAGGTACGGAAATCTAAAAACTTAAGAACAGCTTTGTTACTGGGTGTATTTACTGATTAATAGGCAGTTTTTTACAGGTGAATGAAATAATAAATAATAAATATTAGGGGACAATATTACACAAATCGACCTAGTCCCAAACTAAGCAAAGCTTGTACTATGGGTACTAGATGACAATACATAGAAAACATCCACAACTCAGGAACAAGTATTCGTGCCTCATCACACAAATAAATGCCCTTACCGGGATTCGAACCCAGGACCTCTTGCTTTGTAGGCAGGGTCACTACCAATTAAAGCGGTCGTTAAACCTGAACCTTCCATTTCGATCAATCCTTCAGTCAAATACTACTTTGAGCATTAAAATTTAACAGTCGTCTTTTTTTACACGTATATGTATACCACGCTAACACCAGCCAGTATCAAATGGTCCGCCCTCACCTGTGCTGTTGGCCCGTAACGCGATTTTCCACAAATGGTCAATAGCGAGGGTGTGCGGATGGGCGGCATCGCCCGTTCCGCCCGCTCCTAGCGCCATTCGCGCCAGGTTACACAGCTGCTGGTAAAGGCTAAGCCCCATTATGCTTATCGTCTGCAGAAAAAAAACACATATTACCGATAATCGATATAGTGCTTGCGTTTTGCTTCAAGGCTAGGCTATGCTTGTCCTTGACGGGTTTATATTTATCGATCATGGCATGCCGTTCCTAATTCTATCTTCAATTTTATCCCAGTTTATTTCTGTGCTACGAATTAAGTCACGCATACAATAATTTTTCTCACTATTCTTTCTGATCGACAAAAAATATGGCAGGAAAGAAAACTCTTTGATATTCCAACTCATCATATTCAACTTTAGACGTCATATTTTTTATATCATACTATCTAGCAGTTGCCCGCGACTCCGTCTGCGAATAGGGGTATAAAAAATAGCCTACGAACTATTCTCAGACCTACCGAATGCAGACAAAAAGTTTCATAACAATCGGTCAAGCCGTCTCGGAGATGTTCGATAACAAACACCGTGACACGAGATTTTTGTATATTAGAAGAAGATTATACTCAAGTAAGTACATTATATTTATTTACAAAGTCTACAACGCAAGTTAAAAAAAAAACTATATTTCCTAGACTGCAGATAATTCCACCCATATCTGTATAAACCTGTCACAAGAACTCACCTCGGGATCCAGTGTTGGCATCTTTTCTATGTATAGGAACCTAAGGGCGTCGAGCCCCAAAGCATGCTGCTCCGGCGACTTTGTGTGCGACAACAGCCACGAGTACAGACAGTCTGCGCACTCCGACGTACCACGCACCACTAGACACTGCCACAGCTCTTCCACTTGCTCCACTGTAAGGCTGAGAATTGATACTACGTTAGCACTACAGCATGATCATAAAGATGGCACAGTCAGCAGCAGAAGTGGATAAACAGTGGTGGAGCCTAAAATGATTTATACACGACTGTTTTGCTAAGGTAATAAGATGTGTAGGTACGGTCGTGCCAGGATAAGCTAAGTGATTCTGCCCCCCTCGAGTGTGGGCTTGTAATTTTTATGGACGGTGTGGCTCTACATTAGTAATTAATGTGCAAAATTTGAGCACCCTAAACTTTATAGTTTTTGTTTGAAAAAAAAACGAAATATGATTTTTCTTCGATTTTTTTTCTAGCCAACCGATTTTAGTGTGCTTCACTTACTAAAGATGATTATATGGCATAAATTAGTTAGAACTACAACCTCACACAAAAACAAACTAGTTCCAGTAAAGAAGGTTAGGTTAGAACTGCGACCCCACACATAAATGAACTGCTACCAGTAAAGAAGGTTAGGTTGTAAAATGATCACTTATGAAATGATGGTAAGTAAACGTGGCACTTCATCATAAATACTTACCGGAAGTGCTGTGGCGATCCCACCGGCGAGAATATCGCGGTGAGAAAGTGCAGTCTGACGGTGAGCTCGGTTATGTGGGCGTAGTGAGCCGCGTCGCCGCTCGCGAGCGGCTGCACCGTGTAGTGACGGAGGTCTTCGAGGAACAGACGCATCATGCCTCGCTCTCGTTCGGCCCACATCACCACCTGCAGAGGCAACGCAGATTGGAACTGGTTTAAAAAAGTTCTTATATATCTCAAAATGGAACTCTAAGTGTATGCTACGTCCCACCTAGCTACTACGTCAATGAGGGCGGGCGCGGCGGCTGCAACGGCCGAAACAGCAAAACGCCGGAAATACGCAAATTTGGCAGACAGCTACATATTTGCAGCTTTTGCTGTTGAGACTCTGGGGCCGTGGGGATCAGACTCAAAAACTTTTAAAATTTTTAAAAGTAAACTTGTCCAATCCACAGGTGACCATAAGGCTGGCTCTTTCCTCGGTCAACATATTGGCGTGGCCGTACAACGAGGAAACGCAGCCAGCATTATGGGCACCCTGCCCATTAGCAGCGATTTGGGCGATATTTGTAAATACAGGTTTTTAGGTTTAGATTAAGTTAATTTAAGTTTTTATTTTTGTGTTTTAAATATGTTTTAGTAATAGATATTATAATATTAATATAGTGTATGCTTCAAGATTCAGTTTAGTTTACATATTTATTTAAAATACGAGCTTTTTTAAGAAATGACAAGAGGTGAGGAGTTAGTTACATAGGAGCACAAGAAATGATTTCTATTACTTGCGAGATTTTTTGTGAACTACGAGCTTTCTACCGGCATTCGTGTTATTAACCTATTAATCAAGTGAGTTGGTTTCCGTTCCTAATTTTTAATTTTAAATGTGTGCTAGTGAAAAACTGTGTTATATCCTGTTTTGTGCGAATCAAAAAAATGCCTCTCTCTCTAGATATTAAATACGGTAAACTTTAGGACATTTTGGGGTTACTTTGATAGATTTAAAATGGTTATAAAAACGCAAATATTCATAGCTCGATTGAACAAATTACGTAATAAGTTAGGTAATTTATCAAGGTAGTTATTTCACTGCCACAGATGGTCTAAAAAAATAAGGACACGGCGTAAAAACCGTTTTCCAAAGTAGCCCCTGCATTTTAAAGTAACCCCGTTTTACGGTAGTTAAAACACAGTGTGTATAAATGAGAAGTGTAATTCCACATTTCAGCAAGTGTATGCCTCGATATGGTACAACAAGCTGTGATCTTACTACTTTAGAGTTTACCTGGTGCATATCCATTCCTCGTAGCTGTTGAAATGACGAAAATAACTTTGGCAACAATCGGAGAGAGACCGCCACAGACCTGTCAAAATAAATAAAATAATGGCTATTAAGCAGCTGCACAAGATCGTAAATCGGCTAACCGCAAACGACGTATACGTATACCAACCAAGAGGTTGTCTATAAGTGGGGCGTGTCACCCCTAAAGGTGCGATTCCGCGCATCGCGACCGATTTTAGCCGAGCGTGATCGTTCGCTTGCGACTGACGCGCGCAGCTGCAATCGTCCGAGATGCACGGAATCGCACCTTTAGGGATTTAGAGTGGTTCAACGCTCAGGCCTTAACAAATGAACTGTTGTAATTAAGAATTTTACGCCTTTCCCCAAATTCAGCACTAGCTGTTCCTGTTGTCAGAACCTTTTAAGTTTTACACGAACTATCAAAGCTAATTAGAGGAAAAGAGGCATATATGGACAGAGAGTTGAGATTGTGTCGCGTAATTAACTAAGTTTAACTAGTCGACCAATCGCAAAAAAATCGACTATTTCGCGATGCGGCTCGCTCAGTCAGTACTCTTTTATTTAATGTTAGAGATGCATTTAAAAATGTGGTTGTACGTAGAAACGACCTGATGAACCCTTCATAATTACCTGTGATTGGCGAGGTTATCGAGGCAGCCCTCGATGAACTTTATTCGTATAAACTTGTCCGTGCTAAAGCATAGTAGCGCGCAAAGCGCTTTCTCTGCTTCTAGCGCTAGACCCTCGCCAAGTTGTTCCTGTAAATATATTTTATTCACACAAATTACTACTTCATCATCTGAAAAAAAAGTGGGAAACTATATCTCACAGTTTAGGGGACTGCCCCTGATCACCATAATATGGATGACTACTATAGTAAACCTTATCGAGCATCGATTGAGTTCTTATCGGTTTTTGACGGTGCGGCAATGGGAGTGTCAGTGTGTTGTGCGCGCACGGTTGGGACGATCTCATGTATTTTAGTTGGTGCGCGCGGCGAAAACATGGATAACGGCAAGCGTCGCACTTTAGACTATAGGGCACAAAATACAGTTGTGGCCATATAATTAAGAACGATTATTTATTGAGATGATTTTTTCAAAGTAACAAGCATAACTAATTGCCCGTATTTTTTTTATTTCTCTCGGTATTGCAAAACTTTTCCGTACTACCGGTACATTCATTTATGCAACATTGTTGGTTAAAAAATTAATAGAGAAACTTTATACATTCGATCTGAACCTAGTATTAGTACTTACTGGCTGGTCACGTAATTAAGAACGCTGAATAGTTTATTGTTTTTTCAAATTTAAATAGAGAACACTGTGTGGCTCTGTGGTTGTAGATTATTATTCGTATAATTTTGGCGCCATTTCGTGCTGTTAAAGTCTTAAAAGTGATTACTTTGTATAAAAACAATGGGGAAAAATAAAAGTTGTGATAAATCTACAAGAGAAGTAATAATAAAACTTCGCGAGAAGAATTGGTCGTATAAAATGATAGCCGACCATCTGCAATGTTCAAAAACAATGGTTTTCCATGCCGTAAAGCATTTTTCCACGTATCAAACTACTTCAAACGTTCCGCGTGGACCTAGACAGAGAAAGTCATCTCGTCGAGATGATCGAAATATCGTTCGTTTGGCAAAACAAAATCCTTTTAAAGGGTCTAATGAGTTGAGAAAAGAATATTTTGGCGAAAACAACCCTTCAGCAATCTCTGCACGCACTATTCGAAGGCGTTTGGTAGAAAATAAGTTGAACGGAAGGATAGCAAGGAAGGTGCCTATGTTGAAACGATGTCATAGGCAAGCCCGACTTGCATTTGCAAGAAGGTATGAAAACTGGACAGTCAGACAATGGAAAAACGTTCTTTTTTTCTGACGAGACAAAAATAAATAGGGTATGTTCTGATGGAAAACAATATGTACGACGCCCTCCGAATAAAGCATTCGACCCAAAGTACACAAAAGTGACATTAAAGCATGGCGGGGGAAATGTGAAAATTTGGGGGTGCTTTTCTGGACATGGCGTTGGACCTGTTAGGCTGATAGAAGGAAACATGGATCAATTCCAATACAAAAATATACTGCAAGAAACAATGTTACCATATGCCGAAGACGTGCTTCCGGTTATTTGGACATTCCAGCACGACAATGATCCAAAGCATACTGCACGCACCGTTAAGGAATTCCTCACATCACAATCAGTTTCAGTCTTAGATTGGCCAGCCAACAGCCCAGATCTTAACCCAATAGAACATCTTTGGTGCGAAGTCAAGAAAAAGGTTTCAAATCGACAGTGTGGCAATTTGAGAGAGCTGTACGACGTTTTCTTAGAAGAATGGAACTCTTATTTCTCTTGCGAAATGTCAAAAATTGATAGATTCAATGCCTCGCCGGTGTAAAGCCGTAATTAAAAGCCGTGGACATGCAACTAACTATTAATTTTAGTTCAAATGTATTAATTTGCTTTTTTTTCTATACCAACTTCACATTAATATGATTTATTTAATCTAAGTTTCATATAAAACAACTCTCGAGCAGTTTAATAAATCGTTCTTAATTATTTGTCCAGCTACATTACTATTTGAATTTATTAGTATAGAGAACAAATAAAATTTGTAAAAAAAAATGTTAGCAATTATACACTATTATTATTAATCCCGTTTGCTCTATCCATGTGGCTATTTTATAAAATAACTTGTTACTTCTAAGAAGGAACACAACTAGACATATGACATGATGTAGATAAAAAAAAATCGGAAACTTCAAATCGTTCTTAATTGTATGACCACCACTGTATATATCTATGATGAACTGAAAAAATTACTTTGCTCACCCAAGACCTTACGATAGCTACGTTTATGTAAAAAAAAATGCGGTACTTTGAAGATGAGCTCTGGTTGAGTTCGTAACGCATCAGTGTAGTTTGGTGGTGGTGATAGTTGGATTTGTGTGATTCGTGTATGTTCATACAGTGTGGTGGAGGCGGAGGAACTGCATGAACACGCATTTTTTACATAAGCGTAGCTGTCGTAAAGTCGCGGGTGAGCAAAGTAATTGTTTCAGTTCATTAATATGGACCTCTGCTAAGTAACGCCTGATTCAATAAATTAAATATCTATGAAACGGTTCATCAACAGTTTCGCGTCTCATGTCTTCCAGACGCAGTGTGCGATCATGTAAATTTCTATTTTTTTTTTATCCGCCAACGAATTTTTCCTATTAACAATCATATGATAAATAATGACAAAAGCAGCAGTTGCACGTTGCCGACGTAAAACGTTCACTGCCACGCACAAAAGTACCACTTGTTGACGGATCGGCTGCCGCGCGCGGTTTTTTTTTATTATGAGAGGGAGGAAAACGAGCAAGCGGGTCATTTGTTACCGGCCATGAATATCAACAACTCAAGGAGAGTCACTGATGTGTTGCCGGCCTTCAAAGGAAGTATAAAATCCTTATCTGGAAAGCCTCGATGTCATAATGTCATAATAATAAAATTGTGCGCTACGGCTAGCGAGCCAAAACACAGAGTTATCCGCGGTACGCAGCTTAAAGCTAGAAACGTACAAACAACAGAGGCGTGGCGGTGCGGTGGCGGTGGCGGTTGTAATATTCTAACTTGTATGAACGAGTTCGCGGTACGGTACCGCACAACCGTTCATACAAGTAAGAATATTACAACCGTCACCGCACCGAACCGCCACGCCTCCGCTGTCTATGCGTTTGCAGCTTAATGTGTACAGTAAAATTACATAAAGTTTACCACTGACAGATGGTTTGCCTTCATTTCATATTCAACTTTAACGACCTACAAATAGAGCCAAATTTAGAATACTGTTACCCACGTTTGCAGATTTTGTAATAACTACTTTATTTGTATGGTGTTAAAGTTGGAAATGAAATGAAGGCAAGCCATCTGTCAGTGGTAAACTGAAAGTAAACGTTTGTAAGTAGTGCTCACAATGGCGCCGTCCTGTAGCAGGTCCCATAGCAGCGTGTTGCCGGGGCGGCACACGTCGTCCACGTTGCACGGCAGCGGCACCGGGGCCGCGGGCGATGGCGGCCGCGCGCCCGCGCTGTACTCTGTAAGTAGTACTCACAATGGCGCCGTCCTGTAGCAGGTCCCATAGCAGCGTGTTGCCGGGGCGGCACACGTCGTCCACGTTGCACGGCAGCGGCGCCGGGGCCGCGGGCGATGGCGGCCGCGCGCCCGCGTTGTACTCTGTAAGTAGTACTCACAATGGCGCCGTCCTGTAGCAGGTCCCATAGCAGCGTGTTGCCGGGGCGGCACACGTCGTCCACGTTGCACGGCAGCGGCACCGGGGCCGCGGGCGATGGCGGCCGCGCGCCCGCGCTGTACTCTGTAAGTAGTACTCACAATGGCGCCGTCCTGTAGCAGGTCCCATAGCAGCGTGTTGCCGGGGCGGCACACGTCGTCCACGTTGCACGGCAGCGGCGCCGGGGCCGCGGGCGATGGCGGCCGCGCGCCCGCGCTGTACTCTGTCAGACACTGAGCCTGGAAACAAACCGATCAAACAACCGGTTAAAAGCGTTTTCTCAAAAATATCCGTAAAAGTTGACATTATTCTTTACATATCAGAATGTGAAGTGCATAGTTTATGATGATGATGATGCATTCCTGTTATCCCTCGTTAGGGACATAGGGCTCGTAGAAGAGTTTTCCATAGTGCATAGTTTATGGTTAGTAAAAAAATTAAAAAGTTAAAAACATTGCAGGCTCGATAAACTCGACAACAATGTCGCATTCAAATTCCATTATTGTCGAGTCTCAAACTTTTAAAGAAGTTAAAACGGCCATGGTAATAAGTTGGCACTATTCGTATACAGCCAATTCAAATGACCGGTATCAGTTGTTTTGTTGGAACTACAGACTTTATTGTGTTTGAAACAACTTGTGGTGTTTTCGGTAGAAAAATACAACAACAGGTTTTTTTTAATGAAAAAAGACAGGAAAGGGTTTACGACATTTAATTTTAAGTGATTTGCAATTCTTTGTACCCATTTAAGTTAATAAAAGTTTATTCTATTTTTTTTCCTTCACCATTTTTGAGAAAAGCTTTATATTAGTCTCGGCTGGAATAGCAATTGCTGGCTTCGTATTAGTTAAACGGACTCGCAAGCTCGTCCGTTTAATACTCATACTCAGCCAGCAATTGCCTACTTCCAGGCCACGACAATAATGTACTATTATACCTGCTGAGCTGGCAACGTTGCATTTTTGTTAGTTTTCGTTTCGTGTTCGTTTTTAAAGAAAATAAAAGTCTATCACGAATAATTATTGCAGTAGACACATCACTACATAGTATAAAACAAAGTCGCTTCCCGCTGTCTGTCTGTCCCTATGTATGCTTAGATCTTTAAAACTACGCAACGGATTTTGATGCGGTTTTGCACCCGTGCGAAGCCGGGGCGGGTCGCTAGTTAACATATATTAGAACAATTCGTAGACACCACATTTTTAATTTTCATTCAATTTTTATGGAATAATCGAGAAAACTAACAAAAATGCAACGTTGCCAGATCAGCAGGTATAAACGCTCTTAAGTGTGAGTCCAACTCGTAAATCAAGTGTTCCGTACCTCCGTAGGTACCATCGCCCCAGACGTCAGATACCCATTTTCATAACAAATTTGCTTGCAGCCGTTGATGTTTATTGCTATGGATTGTTATGGACAGATGTCTAGCCACTGCACGCAAACTGGGCCTTTAAGGTGGTTATCTGGCGCTTGGGGCGATAGTACAATGTTTTAAAAATAGTTCAGTAAAAAAAATTATAACGATCGAGTTGAAAACGCTGAAAATCAACCTGCAAAGTGCGAGTCGGGCTTGCGCACCGAGGGTTCCGAACAAATTTTACTAAAATTTACGCCGTAAAAAGCCGTAACTATAATACTCCAGTGAGTGATAGCAGAGCTCTAAGTAAAATGTACGCAGTGTTAATCGGGACCCCACTTAATGATTTATTTAATTATATTTTTGATATTTGTTGTTATAGCGGCCACAATAATTATAAAGAGAGAGAGAGTTAATAAAAACGCTGAAAAAACACATTTCTTGTATGACGACCCCATTTACTTTTCAATTCTATTTTGCTTTTAGTATATCTATTGTTAGCGCGTCCACAGTAATACATATTCGGTGAAAATTTTAACTAGATAAGTTAATGACTTTATAAAGATCGAGTTAAAAACCCTAAAAAAAAACACGTTTCTTGTATGACGACCCCCTTTCATTTTTTACTTTATTTTTTTGATCCCTAACGCAAATGGGGTGTTACATATTATTATTAAAAAGTGTCAACCATCAGTATGCAGGCAGCGGATCCTTAGTAGAATGCTCTGAATTTTGTATTGAAACTGCAGATAACCCAACAGCGGCCGCTTGAAGCTGTTGGCACTGACTGCTCCAAGCAATCCGTCTAAGGAGGCCCTTAGTGTAATACTAATTAAAAGGAAGGTACCTGCGCTGCGAGCCTGGCTAGCTCCTCCTCGCAGGCGGAGTCGTCTTCGTCGAGATCGGGCAGGCGGTGCGAGTGGGGTGAGATGGCGGACGACGCACTCCCTTCCTCTTCCTCTCCTCGCCGTTTATTGTAACTCTCCATTAAGCGGAGCTCCATTAGTCTCCTGAGAAACAAATAGCATGGTAAGAATGCAATACGGCAAAAGCAATGGCAATATTAACCGACTTTTACCTTTTTTTTTTTTACTTTTTTTTTCACATAAAAAATAAATTATCTGCGCTGTGTGTGGTACTCCATTGAATTGTATAGGGAGCGATATTGAAAGATATGCGTTCAGATACAGATATCTTACCGTATCTGCATAGTATGTGACTCGCTTAAACGTGTATTAACCAAAGGTGTTAATAAATATAGTACATTGTGCATCAAGGGCCGTAAGTAGGGGATTACTAACGAGAGCCTATTAGAAGCCCGACGCCGGAGGCGGACGGCTTTTAATGACTCGAGTTTGTAATCCCCTTACTGCCCGTGATACACACAATGATTTTCATCACACTGCGAGGAAAAAAAAACCAAAAATGAAATTATTTTGTCTCTAAACACTTAAATTAAATAAATAATGGCTACCCGCCAATACAGATTGTCACTTTTTTCAAGTCATCTACCATAGATAATGTAAACTGTGTTTAGAATTCGAATGGCCATACGGCCACATTCTGCCAACATGTTTTTTTTTTTTTTTTTCATTTAATATAATCAAGAGCACATATAAATAAGGTTGAAATTATTATGCCACTATTGGAAAACCCACTAGAGGTTTATGTAATAGTAGGCGGGTTAAAGCGGTACAGTACAAGTTTTAATTAACTAAACTAAAGTACCACTAGGTAGGTACTTTATTGTCACTCTCTAGGTAAAATTTTTTGAGAACTTTTTTACATTCAAAGGGGTTGGTGGCAGTGTTTACAACTTTGATTAGCAATTCCTTTGGGAGGGTGTTCGATGTCGCGGGTATTAGATAAGAGTTGGTTCTTCTTCCATAGGAATTACTATTACATGGCAAGTTATAAGCCGGCAGGTAATGCAGACAGCGCAGTTGTTGCGACCGGGTCTTTTGTTCGAATGTGGGTATAGCAGCGCATTCCTCTGAGAGTAGGGATATGTTAGCCTTATTAAACACATTGATTATTCTGCATTGATTAAATAAGCCACTGTAGTTATCTACGCAGCGAACTCTCACATGGTTAGGTACTATCGTCTTAAGTAATGAAATTTGAAGTTTATATATTCGTTCTATATATGTTTTATATGTCCTACCATAACTGCTTAGCCCATACTCAATTACAGAGTCTACCATAGCAAGGTATAGAGTTCGCAGGATTTTATAAGGGAGTTTATACTTCAGTATAGACAGTTTAGCTGCAATAGATCGTAGTTTGGAACATACATGGTCTATGTGTGGTTTCCAATTCAATTTACTATCCACAATCAGACCGAGGTAGGTGTGGTGCGATACAAGTTCTATAGCTCGGCATTTACATCTATTATTATTATTATTTAGTGGATTATGCAAGCAATGGTGCTCGTGAGCCACGATGCTGGGGATTCGTGTTTCTTGTTTATAAGGGGATTTTATATGGACCATTTTAGTCTTGGATGCATTTATCACTAGCCCCACATCGTGAGCCCACTTGCACAACTGATCGAAGTTATGTTGCATGGCTTCTTGTGCGTGAATTAAATCTTTGTGGGCGGAAACTAAAAAATACTTACTAAAATTATTGCGAAACTATTTGGTAAAAATATAAAAATTTACGAAGTTTCATGAAGCGTAGACAAGTTTTGTGTAGTAAAATTTGGTTATAGCTAAGTTTTAAACATATAAATAAAACGTTGGCTGACTTGAAACCTCCTTAGTCTGTCTGAAAATTTTAAAACTTAGAACTCCCTTGGGAAGAAAAACTGTACGTAAATCCATAACTCCCTTAAGAACAAATTAGGCCATTGACATTTAGTATACAGGCATGGAATAACACCATTGACGAGCAAGTGTGATGAAAAATTAATAAATTAACCCGTGTGATGTCGCGTTTAGAATTACACCTCTCCATTTCTTTCGTGGATGTCGTAAAAAGCGACTAAGGAAATAAGTGAAGGCCACAACAAACCGGGAGCGCGGGGCGCCGACGGAGCGTACCCAGCGCGGCCAATAACACTGAATCAAATACGGTGTGCAGCGTAGAGCGCGCTGGGCAAAAACAGCGCTGGGCGCAGATTTGCGTCGGCGCCCCGCGCTCCCGGTTTGCGTTGGCCTTATGGCCTTTAAGGTATTGTATTGTAAGCGATAAGCTAGCAACCTGTCACTATCTTACCACTTTTATCTATATTTAAACATAACACACCCACGCACACACATACGCACGCACGCACGCACGCACGCATCCATTAAATTATCTATTTCTATTCACTTAAACTTTTGGATTAAAATAAGTATAAAAATTTGTAATTAAAGTAGCATTTATTTTCATTACTTTCTTTAACGCTTAAATACTTTGATCAATTATTATAACTGTAGATCCACAGTCGCGCGCCCGAAAATGTCCGAGCCAAATGAGCGCCACTTTGATAAAAGTGGCCTTCTTTTTTCTCAGAACGTTGCGTGAAATTGTCAAGTTTAGCTGTCAAGTGGAGTTTTGCCGCTACCGAAATTCGACTGTAATGAAGTAAAGACTAGGTTCAAATTTCTGTGTAGGTGATGATTTTATTTGTTACGCAACCAAATAAAAAAGTTCGGACATTCTTTGAAGGGGATTTTGTTCGGCAATGTGTATCTTCAGTTATAATTGATCAAAGCTTAAATATCATAATAGGTAAGCATTGTAAGGTGTCATCCTACGGGACAGGCCTAGCCTAGTGTAGATGATACGGGTAACCACTATCTGTATAAAAATTAAAACGGTGAAACTGTTCCTGTGCAAAACTTAATTTATGAAATCTGTAATATCACTGTTTTCATTTTTTTTTAAATTGCTAAACCCTACTACCCCCGTAACGTAAATGTAGTTTCGTGTGCTCTGCCTACTCCCTTTGGGGATACGGGCGTGATGTTTATATCTGTATGAATTATGGTCCACACTCAAAAGTTACCGAATGGTATCACGGGCCGGAAGATGCAGTGTATGTACATAGGCCTCACACAAGATGGAGCGACGGCTTGGTTAAGGTTGCGGGAATGCGTTGTATGTGGATGGCGCAAGACCGGTCTATTCGGCGAATCTTGGGGGAGTGGACGTCTTTCGACTGAAATGATAATGAGTCCCACACTCACCTCGCATCAACATTGTCGCACAGCAGTTGGCAGTGCGCGGTGTCGCTTCCCGAGGATTCTTCCTCCACTTCGGACACGGACTCCGCCAAGTCTGCGGTCTTTAGCTGCGCTGCTACTGGACGAAGGGGTTATTTATTAATTTGCATAGATTATAAATACATTACAATAACTTTTAAGGTCAGTTAACACGGAGACACGACGCTACATTTTACATCAAAATACTTCAAAATAATCGTTGATGTATTCTATAATTAGTTTAAAATTATTTGGGAAAAAATCTATAATGAATGACAGTTGGAAGCATGTTACTTAGACAGAGAAATAGTGATAAAACTCAACTACTTTTAGACACATGATATTTGGCAGACACACACCTAGAGAAATACTAACAAGGATATTTTCAAAATTTGTACGTGATTTATTTATTTAGAAACCTTTTTCTCGTTGGACTTACAGCGTAAGCCAATGCGCCCAAACAAATAAACAAACAAAAAAAAACATCAACATAAAGGATATTGTAGGGTGACAAATTAAAAATTCACTATTACTCTATAATAAAACCAATAGAGATTAGACAGTTAGTTCATAGATTTTAGATAGCTTTAGATAGTTCATAGCTTAGGACGTATGAACTAAATAAGATGGGGGCTAGCTTTTTTTATTCTTCCACGGGGGCAAAGCTGCGCGTCTAAGCTATAGTCCGGCCAAAATCATCTATACCCTAGCTAGGACTATAGCCTAGCTAGTGGGACAGCAAAAATCTAGGGATCAGTGGTGTAGCTTGGGAGGGGGGGGGCCTAAGCGGGTGACACCCGACCGTACCAACCGTACGCATCAGTAGTGCAGTGAAACTGTGGCAGAAATTATTACATTTATTTTTTATTTTAGCAGTTTTGAATGAGTTTTGGGCAACAATATCCGCCACGGTTGCCACCCATGCTAGCTACGCCACTGCTAGGGACCAAAAGTTTTTATGACAAAGCTGTTGGTATACTGATACTGACGGAAATGCCTGGGCTTGGTGGGTTTGTGCCGTTTCTTGTAGAGCTTCTTCTTGCGCGGACGGAGTAGCTCCTCAGCGCCGCTGCTCGCGCTGCCACTGCTACCCGCGCGTTTGCTGCGTCTGCACATACACTCATATTTTATCCAAAGTAATAATAGCTCTTACAATTATTTTTTTTAGGCCATCTTCATATTAGAGTGCTAGCAGCGCGGCTAGTCTTAGGCAGTCTACGACCTACCGCTCAGCTAGAGACCTTTACGGATCGGCGGGACATTGAGCGTTTTATCAGTTCATTGCGTATGCTGACGACTGTGCGGGGAGCGTATCAGCTGCGCAATGAACAGAGTAAACGCTCGCCGCGCCACCTCTCTTCCCTCGGATAAAGATGTGAGCAAATTTCCTCACGATATTTCCCTAAGGTGAAGGAAAAGGTAAGAAAAAGCTCATGGTGAACAAATGTAATTTCGCACATTTAAATTTTAAAAAACTCAGAAGTGGGAGCAGGACTCGAACCCACGATCTTCAGCTTGAGAGGCCATAAGTCGAACCACTAGGCTACCACGACTTTTTTTGATTTCCGCTTTTATTCGATTAAACAGAGACCATGACAGACATATGTCACATAAACGCCGCCGCCGCCGCCGCATGCCGCCGTGATATAGCCGACATTACTTATTTATATTCTTGGCATCATCAGTGGCAGTACTGACTGTCCTGATTTGCTTCATAAATTGTCCTTTAACACGCCAATTAAACTTAGAAGATTCAATCCCCCTATATTTCTTAAATTTACATCCACTAGATACAGGCAAAACAGCTTTCTCAGGCGTGCTAGTGGTAATCTAAACAACCTGGTGAAGGAAATGGATATTGACATATTCAACTGTAGCATCCCGTCGGTGAGGCAAGGATTGGCGATGAGGTGCTTTGATTGAGCGTGCCGTTGCATTGCTGCGTTATATGTACTAGTTTGCTGTAGGCCCTACTCCGGTTTTTTTTCTGGGTAGTGCAGCGTCTACCTAATTTAATCAGATATAATATTACCTGCAAAATTGTTCAGTATGTATCTTGAAATGCGAGAATTCCATTTGAGATTTTGTGGTGTTGTTTTGCATGATGTGTCGATTGTTTTGTGCGCGACACCTCGTTTAAGTTTAAGCTTAAACATATAATCAGTCACTATCTGTGAGATCCTGTAATTGGCTCTGTGTTACTATTGTTAATACCTATATTATGTTATAAGCTGTTGGTTCTCCTTGATAAATAAATAAATAAAATAACTGAAATTTGGAGAGTGGTAAAACAAGCCATAAGTAAAATGTTTTAGCTAAAACAAAGTGTAAATGTAGGCATCCACCAGACCTATGTGAGGTAGCTACACAGCGTGGAGGACAAAAAAAACATTAATATGTAACCTGCGCTAAGCGAGGCTAGGAATATTAATAGATGCAGAAACGATACTCACTTTTGACAGGATTTCAGTGTAGCGCATTCCTTCTTTGTAAGCTCTTCGCCTTCACGAAGCCACTCTTGTTCAGCTATAAATATGATTTCAATATAATTTTCAATACAAAGAGTATTTTGAACCATTTCTAAATCACTATCTAATACATACCAGTTAGTTCGCGCTGGTGTTTGCTCTGCTTGCGTGGTGTAGGGCCTGCTTCCTCGCCTGACGTGCTCAGTTCTTCACACTATGAGAAACCGAGAATAACAACACATTATTGCAAATCTCTTTAACTTAGTGTGTATAAATAATAAAAATATTTGCTGTCTGCAACTCGCTTCGACTTAAGCCATATTCTAAATCTTAACATTTGACATGGATAGAGTAACTGTTTCCGTACACGGTAGTTATCACGCAAGATAACGAGAAAAAATACATCGACGTTTCGGTTACATTAGTTTCTTCCTTCCGTACGATGTTTTAGAAATAGTTCAGTAAAAAATTATAATGACGACCTCCTTTATTTTTAATTTTATTTTATTTCTAGTATTTGTTGTTATAACGGCTACAGTAATAGAGTTCTGTTGGCATCCTTTGGGTACGGAACCCCAAAAAATGTCCAAAGTAGCGCTCCAATCTGGCGACAAATTAATCAGCGCATTAAATACAAACAGAAAGGGGTGAATCAACTTGTTGTATTGTTTACTCTGTCGCCGATTGTCCAAGTGATATCTTCATACTGTTTCATAGAAAAATGCTTAGGTTGTCCACGGAACAAAATTTGTGTAACCATAGCAACGGATGGCAAGAAAAAGTTGATTCACCCATAAAACAAGTATACTCTGTCTATTTAACAGAGTTAGTACTAGAAAACAGAGAATGCACGTAATTGGTCAGCGATAAGGACGATGCACCGGCACATATGTCTCACTGCAGGGCACATATTTAAATATTATTATCTACTACTTTAAATTACATAATTATGATTAATAGATGAATAAACATGACATGTAATTATTTGAGGTGCCTCTTACAAACAAAAATCACGAGAAATATTACGAATATTCCAACAAACGGCATATAAGCCGAGCCCGCCATCGACGTGCGATTGTTGACGCCCACTGACAGTTTCTTGTCCCTTTCATTTGCATACAAAAGTGCAACAGAGAGAACGCTTTGCTAACTCTGTTAAATAGACAGGGGACACTCACGGGGTCGTCGTCAGAGTTGGTCTGGTCCATGGAGACGCTGGCTTCACTGGAGGAGTTGTGGTGTGGCTTGCAGGGCGGCGCGCGCAGCGCCGGCTCGTCGGGCGGCGGGGGCGTGGCCAGCGCCGTGCCCGCGCCGCCGCCGCGGGACCACATCGCGCGCATCAGCGCCGACGCCAGGTACAGGCTCTGACGGACAGACACCATAATAGTACATTACTGCAGCGGCCGCGAAATAGAGGATTGCCGGCCGAGTAGTTATAGATGGCCGAGTGTTAACGAGGCCATCTAGAGATACGAGGCCGGCAATCCCTGTTCGTGGCCAAGGCTTGTATAGAGTTTTTCTCAAACATGCATCATCATCATCACCATCGTCATCGTCGTCGTCGTCGTCATCATCACCATCATCACCATCATAATCAACATCATCATCTCATCATCAACATCACCATCATCATCATCATCACCCATCATTACCATCATCATCATCATCATCACCCATCATCATCATCATCATCATCTCATCATCACCATCATAATCATCATCACCATCATCAACATCATCATCATCATCACCCACCATCACCATCACCATCATCATCACACCATCATCATCATCACCGCCATCATCAACACCATCACCACCATCAACATCACCATCATCAAATAAGCGTAGTGGCAGAATGTCTTAATGAACCAAAACGCAAATATTGCTTATAGTTTTTTTTTTAATGGCTAAATGCTATGATGCCGTAGACCTATAAACGTCATGGTATGAAACAATAGACGATCACTTTGCTAGCCAAGGCCAGCAATGTTGTATGAAATTCCATTATTGACCTCTCGTCGAGCCGCTCACCACGCCGCGCCTGCATTGTGACACTTCGTGGCGTATTATAAGGAACATAACGTCAATATTTCATAGCATGTTTGAGAAAATAAATATTACGGGGACAATTTAAAGCCTCCGTGTCTAAGTATACTCTATATAAAACCAATCAAGAGTAAAAATTACGGCCGAATGTACTATAACGAAAAACAAATTGTTCAATGAATTAAGAACTTTAAGTATGTAGATATAGTGTAATGTCCCCTTGAATCGTCGGTAAACTTTTCATCGAAAACGATTCTTAGAATATTCAGTTCCTATAAAAAAATTATTTACAAGTAATCTGGTTTCATCGATTATATACATATAACAAATTTTCTTAATTCCTAGAACTTAACAAGGATTATTATTAAACTGAAATAATTACTTTGCTCACCCGCGACCTTAAAACAAACCTTAACGCGACCTTTGATGTCGCGGGTGAGCAAAGTAATTGTTTCAGTTCATTAATATGGACCTCCGCAAAGCAACACCTGATTCAATAAATCAAGGGCTATTATTTCTTAAAACATACATTTCATAAACTATTCAAAAGATACAACTAAATATCAAAATTATGTTCATCGCCGTTTTATTTATTACAAACCTCTTTTACAGCGAGCGAGCAAACCGAGCGAGCAAGCAAGATGGGTTGGAGCGGAAGCGCCTCGGAACGGTTAGGTTCAAACACTAATGCGGGAGCGGAGCGTAATCAGGCAGAAGTTCGTAAACCTGACGGCCGCAGTGTTTTAGTACCCACTCCCGATGGCCACATATTTGCTCCGCTTGACACACACTCTTAACTTTATTGACTTTGACCCTTAAAACATTGAAAGCTGATTAGACGGCGCCAGCATTACCTGTTCAGTGTGTTCCTTGGGCGGCAGCGAGCACAGCAGACTATAAAGATGGGCGCAAGGCTTAGGCGCCAAGGCCCTGATGAAGCCAGGCAGCAGGTCGTAAACCTGGCGGCCGCAGTGTTTCAGCTGCGCCGCCGCCCAAACCAGCTCGATGTGCTCGGGCGTCACGCGACCCTCTACCGCGAGGAACTTCAGGATCATGTGAGACTGTTTGATCACCTGAAAGACAAATATTGCTAAATGGATAGCTCAACAGGCTTTGCACTTTTCACAAGGGCTACACCTCGTATGACAGAAGTAAACTATAAATACAAAAAGATAGCCTTAAATTTGATACATATTTTGTGTCTGGACATACCAGGGAGCTGTAACGCAGATGTGCGCCAGATTTACGACTATTTTTTGTATTTTTATTTGAATCTGTAACTTTGGTATTAATTGGGACACGCGAGACGAGAACACAGGTTTTCTTCTTTATTTAAATCAAGGCGTACAAAACTTTAAGGGTATTTTAGAAGCACTATATCATCTAAGCCAACACTATGTTATGATTGTCAGCAGTTTGATGACTTTTACTACGTATAGTATAGTTGGAGTGTATCTGGAATTCAGATTTGATAGATTAGATAGATTTGAGATTTTCTTGGGGGTTTGGGTTCATGCACATTGGCCAGGTCAATTGTTTGCTAATAGAGTCATCATCAGACAAGGCAATTAACATTTACCATTTCATTGATTTGTCTCTTGAGTAGGAAACTTTATACCTCCCATGAGGCTGACCTGGAGTGTTCAAAGCTTTATTAAAAAAAAAATTGCAGTATGCAGGAGATAGGTTGGTGGTGAAGTAGTATCTGACAAATACTATCTAGGGTAACCCAGACAGTGATTGCCCACTGCCAGTGACTGTTTGCTTTAAGAAAAAAACATTGTTAAAATTGATCACTGCTAACACTTCAAAACAAGATAGTAATGGCTTACTCAAATAAAAAACTTGCTTAATAATTGTTTTTTAATTAATTACTCTTATTCAATACTAACTGTTGCCCGCGTCTCCAACTGCAAATAATTCGTTTATCGCTGTCGCGCGGGAATTATGCAATTTTCTGGGATAAAAACTATCCTATGTTCATAGCCCGGGACTTTCGGGGCATGGATAATTAACAGTAGCCAAAGAGTAGGTATTGAGTTAAAAAACAGGGTGCACTCTAGCTGGTTTCTACCTAATGAATAATTAATCAATTAGAAAAAAAATACATGATATTTAAAACACAAAAAATATTAAACAAACACATTGTGCAACAATTGATTTCTTCAAGAAATTTAAATATGCACTGAACTGCCGACGTAGATAGATCATTCAGTGGGTTATTTACAGCAAGACGCAGCTGATTAACTGTTCCAAATTTAGAAAAGATATTAATAATTTATTTTGAAAATCATATCAACTACTAAATTTACTGCAGGTGCATTAACGTTTTTTAAAGTTTTTTTATTATTATCTCATAACATAAGCCTTTAGCATTACCTAAAGTACTAGTATAGTTTACAATTCGCAGTGTGGTAATTATTCATTAGGCATAATATGTTTTGTCAGAATAATCTATCTATTAATGTCTACTCTTTAGCAAATCGTTTGTGCCCCGAAAGCCTGGGTATGCTTATGTCAAACTATCTCCATGCCAAATATTATCTAAATCGATTCAGTGGTAGCCTACCTCTTTACGGGTAACAGACAGACAGACAGATAGATACACTTTCGCACTTATAATATTAGTATGGATTTAAAATTGATCACTAACAACACTTCAAGAAAAGGAATTCTCAAAACTCAAACAAGGAACATAGAGTCAGACCAAGATAAATCTGTAACGATTTTGATAGCAATGATAGCACACGCAGTGCAAGTGTCATATTAAACGTCAAACTTCTATGAAATTATGATGTATTGATAACACATGCACTGCATGCTATTAAAATCGTTGCAGACTTATCTTGGTCTAACTCTACTTGCTTAATGATTATAAGTAAGCCATTACTTAAATAAAAGACAGAGTTGTTTAATGATTGTTTTTTAATGAGTTTTATTCAATATTTATTTATCTATAGATAAAAAGTTGTTTTCATAGGGAATCTGTGTTTAATTTGGAATCTTAATGGTCATTCTGTGAGCAAACAATGTATTTTTTAGATGTTTATTATTTTATTACTTTTTTTTTCTAAATAAGTAACTAGTAATAAATACTTGGTAGTAGAAATAATATATTTAATTTTTCATTTAAGTTAGCAATAACTCTATGGTTTATCCTGTAAGGTTGGATTGGTTTAAACCAAATGGATGGTTGGTTTGGTTGATTGGTTGGTGCAAGGGGGTCTACATATGCAAATGAAAACACATTTGGAGTCAATTACCCACTTTCCGATAAATTAATATCAACCTAAAATTAAAAATTAAAAATTTTGTATTTTTTTTTTTTTGGTGTGCTTAGTGATTAATTTTTCAGTTGTCGGTTTCACTGAACAGTTTATGTTTCATTGTTGGTGAAATGGTTCCAACGGAAGACCAGCGTCGGCTTCACGGCCGACATCATGCTGCGTTGGGACCATTTCGTGATAATATTTGTATCTTTTACCGTTTTTCTTTGTTAATTTTATTAAGATTATGTCACGAATAAATATTTTTCTTTCTTTCTTTAAAAAATATGGCTAGGGGTCTACACAAAAGGTTGGATATCTTTGGTTTAAACCTTGCTTATTAATTCATTATACATACAAGGACTATGATAAAGTTGAATAAAACCACCTCAATATGTTGCGTTGCAGCACAATTCTCCTAAATGTGATGGCAGCTTAAAGGATACAAGCATAGCAAAACTTGTCTCTGCTTATGACTTGAATATCGCTAGAATATGGTCTAATAATTAGGGATCGGAAATTCGGATACATATTTACCTAAAGATGACGAAGCCCAGAAAAAGCTGAGGAAATATGGAGTTGGCGTCCTAAATTTTTTGTTCTTATTCATTAGTGCTCCGGGATTTCCGGATTTGAATAAAACGTCACAAGAATGTAATAAGCCGCAAAAATATTAAGGTTATTGCTATTTTTGTAAACACACAAGTTTTTATACAGATGTATCAATTTAATGTGCTTAACCTTTCGTATGCTGGAAGTAAAAAAAAAAAAGTCGTGTATTCTAGTCTCAACAGTTTCATATAAATCCAATGATACAGATTTTAAAAAAAATACAAAAGAAAGCCTTAAATTGGGTATGGATCCGGTACAAGGCATCTGAAGGGTTAATGTATAAAGTATCCGCAGAACATGACTTCAAATTATTTATTTAAAAATACTTGAATATGCGTTTATTTTGGACTTAATAGTTCATTTAATAATCCCGGGAATGTTATCAGTAAAATTAAATTGAGTCTGCTTCCATAGGTTCAACATTACCGAAGTTTAGGTAAATATGTATCCAAATTGTTGATTCTACTAATAAGTCAATATATCTAACACACACATACCTCAACATGTAAATTGGGTCCAAACAAATGCTCAATGATGTTATTGTAAGAGAGCCACACCGCAAGTTGCTGGCCAGCCACCTCCGCGTCAGACGCAGGCTCCCCAGCGCACAGTTCGTTGTGAGCAGCTATGTGAGCATTAATTTGTGCAACACCAGCTAGTCGCATAGTCAGGGTGCTGCTATTGAAGTATTTAAATGCCAGTTGAAGGCCATCACCGTCAAATGTCATTGGAGCATCTAAGGGCTCCTTCGCAGCACCCCACATAAAATCTGTACAAAAGTACTAATATCAGTATTTTATAATGCAGTTTACACGTATACTGTTTATGGGTGAATCCTCTTTTTTGTGTTATTTACTCTGTCCCCAGTTGTCCAAGTGACATCTTCATACCGTTTCATAGAAAAATGTTTAGGTTGTCCAAGGGACAAAATTTGTGTAACCATAGCAACAGGTGGTATGAAAAAGTTGATTCGCCCTTATAATAGTTTAATGAGTATGGAAAAGAAGAAAGAATTTACAAAAAAAAAATTAAAATACTTACCAGCCATTGACTTGACTGCTGGTACCCTAAGGTCCTTATCTTCTAAGCTGCACATGTATTGTAATATTTTGCTCCTCAGGGGCATGAAAAGTTGTGCCACAGCACGAAAGTTTAGCCAAAGCTTGAGATTTCCAACTGCTGCCACAATTGAATGTGCTATGGACAACGGGAGGCTGCTGGGCGAAGCATGCTCAAACACAGAAGTCATTGCACACACCCCTCCCAGCTTACAAAAGAGACTCACATTTCGTAGAAGGTATGCTGGTATTTCTGTGTCATGCAGGTCACAGTAAGAACTGAGATTTGAAATTTCCTGGGCGGACAGATCATCTAAACGGCTCAATGCTGAATGTTTACAAGCTAAGTACAAAGGGAAATTAAGAAGGAATATTTTTGAGACAACGTGCATGAGTTTCTCTCTTTGCTGTAATGACCATGTGTCAGAATCATCAGTGGCTGTTAGGGGTTTTGCTGAAGTGGTGGCTTCCTCTATAGTTTCACTAGACTCTTTGCTGGGTTTGGGGTCTTCTGCCACCACAGGAGCAGCTTCCTCTTTTTGCTCATCACTCTTCTCCTCATTGCTAGGTGGGGTGGGCGCTGGGAGTTTAGGTGTGTCCTCAGACTCCTCTGGTGGTGGTGTTTTAGCTGCCGCTATCAACTCATCTTTCAGTAGTTTGAGTTGACACACAGAGAGGCACAGGATACTCTGCACTACTAGATAGAACCTTTCAAAATTCTTTACATCTCTATAACAGCACATACATTGCCTAAAACAATATGAATAGTCACAATCACTTTACTACACTGATATGCCATGAAATCAAAACAGTAAGTGGAAAACAAATTCTTTTTGGCTATGGAAAACTAAAGTATTTATATCTTTTGAAAGGAAAACAGATATATCTAACTGCAATAAAAATGCAACAAGACCAATGTTCAGTATAAGTTGTAAAGGTATATTATGGCAAAATATTATTATACAATTATCTGGACAGGTTTATACGAAAATTCTTACCGCTGAGGCCATGTAATAGTGTAGTTCAAAACAGTTTCAAGTTCGAATGGGCTTATTGTTGGGTATTGGGAAACATCGTCAGTTAGTCTTGCCTCACCTGAAATTACACAAATAAGAATCAGAGCGAAAGTAACATTATAAAATTCATTAGCATTTTTTGCAAAATTAATAATCATAGTTTACTTCTAAAGTAATAAAAACCACAAGCAGAATAGAACTACAAAATTTCGAAACAATGTAGCTTACAATTTAGTAAAAGCTGTGAGAACTCTGAACAGGCATCACACATTATCGTTCTTTTGTGTCAATGTTAAGCGAAATATTATTGCAATATTATCGCAATTATGATTTCGTTTGAAATATTGACCATAATTGATAATTTTCGTCTCAGAAAACGAACACTGCCTTGTATGTCACCGAATTCGTTTCCACCATTGTTGACGATTGTTGTCAAAAAATGCGTTTAGTTATTAAATCCAACAAACGGCAACCGTTGTAAGTGTCAACCTTAATGAAATCATTCAAAGTTTTTCTATATACATTATCAAAATGCGACTGCTGCTAAAATACTTTAATTTTGTTTTAATAGAATGAAATTGGCTCTAAATTTTACATGAAATATTTAACACAGTAATACAAACAAAACGTAAATATGATTTTGATGCACCTGCCCGTTAGGGTATGTGCGCACGAGCAACTTTTGTCTCCTAGACCATTTTATCAAGTCTATGGGTTAGTATGGAAGTGCGCACACATAGCTCCGCGACTCTCGGAATACAATATACACATAACACAAATAAATCGCCTTGCGACTAAGTTGCTCGTGTGCGCATACCCTTAAAACCGCGTACAAACCAAGATAAACATAATTAGTCACATTACAAATTTTATAATGCCAGTGAAATATTATTAAATTAAATTATTAATTTACATTAGTTTCTTATTTATTAGTGACTTAAACCAGAAAAGTTAATAAATCTTATCCTCCTGAGGTCCGATGTCTTATTATTAGGACTTATTCTTATGTGACATTGAACTCAAACCATTAGTGAAAAAGTTTAAATTTCATTGAACAAAGTTTGACGTGGGCGGCAGCAGGTTAAGAAAAAAACGCGGTAAACGACAATCTTATCCATACACCATACAGCCTATCTCTATACAGCTTAACTCCTTCCTTGGTTCAAATTGGTTAAAATACGTTTACTTTTAGTTTACCACTGACAGATGGCTTGCCTTCATTTCATTTCCAACTTTAACACGATACAAATAAAGTAGCTATTACAAAATCTGCAAACGTGGGTTACAGTATTCTAAAATTGGCTTTATTTGTAGGTCGTTAAATTTGAATATAAAATGAAGGCAAACTTTCTGTCAGTGGTAAACTTTATGTAATTTTACTGTACTGTTGTGGTGTCAGTTCTGACCTA
Organism: Archips xylosteana; assembly: GCA_947563465.1. Classification (NCBI taxonomy): domain Eukaryota; kingdom Metazoa; phylum Arthropoda; class Insecta; order Lepidoptera; family Tortricidae; genus Archips; species Archips xylosteana. Next base: position 11,095,629 of record OX387362.1, on the reverse strand, counting down.
ACGTAGTTTTCTGACAACGGGAGTCGCAGTTCAAAGACCTACTTTTCTGGTACCGGTTCGTTACTATTGGGGTCTCAGTTCTAACCTTACCTAATCTACTTTACAAGTGTTCTGTTATGGTATTTAATATTATGGATTTTAATATTATGTTTAATGTTTAATGTTTAATGTTTATTTGGGCAAAAAACGGCACAATATAATGAGTGAACTTAAAGAAAAACTTAAGTAATACATATTATGACTCGTAAGTTTTATGCCTTACTGTATTAGTACAAAACATAGTAGGGATTTAGAGTACTAGGACATGTGATATTATGGCTTATGATCATTTTTTTTCTTTTATTTCTACGTTAGAACTACCTTCCTTCCTTCTACCTCCAACAATATCAGGAGTCTGTGTCAACTATATCCTTTCCATTCCAGCTCTATCGTTTTCTTTGTTCACACTATCATGCCACATACTGGATCTTTCTGCTTTCCTTCCTCATCCTTACTATTGGGTTACCGACCCTTCAAGCTAGTGTTCCTGGCTTATGATCATTAGGACATAAGATAATTATGGCAAATTATCATTATGACAATAGTATGATATTATATCAAAAGTGTTTATGGTAAAACTGGTGTGGCATTTGAGTTTAGGACAAACAATATTATGGATTACGAAGGAGACCCGTAACCTTGGGGCCTCAATTTATAAATCCAAAGTTAAAATTTGAATAATTTGTCAGTAATATTTTATTATAATCTAATTTTTCTATCCTGGAGAAGATGTGAATTCGGTCATGATTCGGTCCGACGTGATAATAGGAAGGACGGACGCAGCGATGCCAGATCTACGGAAAAATCCGTAGATCTACGGAATTTCAGACTAGCCTCATTTTTTAAAATTTAGCGACTAGTTTCGCTGACAACTAGCAAATATGAACAAAACGGAACAGAATGAACGGGAAACCGAAGTGTATGAATAGAAAATTTCTTCCTTGTCAGAAGAGATTGCCAATTTTTATTTAATTTTTGTCTATTTTCTATTGCCAATTTACTTTAGCCAGACTCTTATCTAATTTTGAATAGCATTTAAAGGTTCAGGTGCAGTCGAATATACCTAATTTAAAAAATCCGTAGATCTACGGATTTTTCTTCAGGTGATTTACGGAATTCTACGGATTTTTTCGCCTGGACCTACGGATTTACATAAAATGGATATGGCAACACTGGACGGACGTCAAGTCACAGTCAAACTTTTTGACGTGTGGTTGACGTTTGAGGAGTGCGCTATGGGTTGATTATTTTTGTATTTTTCCGGTATAAAAATATGGCCCGATTGCTTTATGTCATTGCTAGCTTACATGTTATACTATGTCCATTCACAAAAGTAGAGGAAAGTTTCAACATTCAAGCATTTCACGACATTTTATATCATCGACATAACCTCACACAGGTACAGGAGAAAATCTAATTTTGGAATCTTGTGTGGCATACTTACCCGTATGTAATATTCTAATACATTGCTCCAGTACGACCACAATGAGTTCCCGGGGGTGGTGCCACGGACATTCATCGGGCCACTTATTATTTCGGCGTTCTCCGCACCTATTGGCGCGCTTTTATATCTCTTCGGAATAAATAAATTCTGGATGCAATATGTCGGTAAGAACTTAATAAAAAAACATAATCTTTAACATTTTATTTGCAAAGAATAACTTCACTTTACAGTGAAAACTTCTTACTCTGGATTGTTTCATTGCATTAATGTATGTTTATGGTCTTTTTTTTCAGCACGCCTTACATTAGCGTTAACAGTTATTGCAACATGGAGTCGCCTGAGAAACACTCTGCAAAAACAATATGGAAATACTTTTACATGGTGGTTCACTTTGGTAACAGTCTCTCAATACCACTTCATGTTCTATATGAGCCGTCCACTGCCAAACATTCTAGCATTGCCTCTTGGTGAGTAAACAAATCAATTTAAAAACTAGATTATTTTTTTTGAAAGCCTATGTTGGGTAGGTAAGTATTGTAGGCATGGGTGCCTGGAGGGGGATGCAAGGAGGTACGCTTGCACCCCCTGATATAAAAGAAAATATATAGAACAAGACTAAGATACAGAACAAAACCTAAAAATGTATCTCATAGATGCAGGTGCAATGCATCCTCTTGAAAATAAAATAATTTAGCCAGCACCCATGTATTTAGGGGTAAGGATCTGTAATGATAATGAGGCATGTTGGATAGTGATCTTATTGTTTATTTTGCAAAGAAAACATCTGTTTTCTTTACTCATACTGTACTTATACTAATCTGCATTTTTGAATCTTTATATGTGGACAAATGATATCATAATAGAAAATCCAATAAAAAGTACAGTAATTTATAACATATCAAATTGCCTTATGTTGAACTATAAAAATATTTTTCACTACTCATGCTCGTAAAGTTGTTCTTTATGTTGAAAGAATTCTGCATAAAACGGCTTTTTATGCTCTGCATATAAAGTAAAATCTTTGTCTAAGACCAAGGCAATCAGCCACAGTAGAGATTTATAAAATATAACTCATGTTTTTTTATGTAACTGGTGTTTTATATTACAAAATTAATAAAACTAGGCAAATCAAATACATTATTACAGAAATTGCAATGAAAAATAAGAGCTTGTAAATTTTATTTCCAATGTTGCTGTTTAATTTCCTTGGAATCAAAGTGAAAAGCAAAGTGTAAAACTCGAGCAGTAAACCCATTTTCCCCTCAATGTCTCTATCCACCCTCTCCATACTGGCTGGGTGGCTTTATGAATGTCTTGGGTAAAATGGCACATTTTATGCTCTTGTTGTACAATCTACTAGATGGATTTATCTATTCCAGTTTTGTTAGCACTTGAAGGATGGATGACAGGCAGTCACAAGCAGTTCCTGATATCAGCTGGGGCAAGCATGATCATATTCAGGGCTGAGCTGGCTGTGTTGTTTGGACTATTCTTATTAATAGACTTGTATTTCAAGAAGATTGATGTTGTGATGTAAGTTTTCATTTATTTGTATGTCATTTTGCACTTGCCCTTTTTCTGCTTTTTCATTAACGCGTTCATGGACAGTACTTTAAATTAAGAGTTGTTTAGCTATAAGCATAGTGTCCTTCAAAGTGTTAATTTATTAATGGTAAAACAAAGTGAACTTATACATATATCTGGGGGCATGGTAGTGCCCTTGCCAAGTTGAGAATATTTTTATTTTTACACAGAGTGTTAGGTAAATAGTGCATATCTTTCTCCTGCTTACAGAGGACTCTTGGAGAGTTCTTGGAGGATTTGGTTCCATGTACAATGGCCGGGTCAATTGTTGGCTGACAGAGCTGTTATTGTGCGAGGCAGTTAGCATATAACATTTCATTCATCTGTCCTTTGAATAGGGAATAAAAAAGCTCCCATGAGGCTGACATGATCACCTGGATTGTTGAAAGCCTCAACAAAAAGTTAGAGAAAAAAAAATGAATTTAGGTTTAGTAAGTGTCACCATTTTAAAGATTTTTGCAAATTTTATCTTCAAAAATAACACCCTTATTAGGGTTTTGACTGTTGTTCTCTTCTTAGATATTTTTGTTATTATTTTTTCTTAATATTGGTCAGATCTGATAAGCATCACCACTTTTTTGTTACTAAAAAAGATGAAAATTTTACTACATTACATTTTTTTTGTCTGGTTGGGACACAGGTCAGCTGTCCAGGCTATGGGCTCTGTTTTATTAGAAACTGCTAGACCTAGCAAACTTTTTTATTAACATTATCCTTATGTCTTCTAAAGGTTACTCAAAATAGTAGTACCTGCTGGAGTGGGACTCATAGCCCTGACAGTGATAGTGGACTCTATTTTCTGGAGACGCCTGCTGTGGCCCGAAGCAGAAGTATTTTGGTACAATACAGTGCTGAACAAAAGCGCCGATTGGGGTGTATCCTTTTTGAAATAAATCATATTTTTAATATTTAGACTTGACAATAAACTAAATGTAAAGAAAAGATTGTTGTTTGTCTTAAAATTTAAATCTAGTCGATATAACTTGAAACTCATGAAATTAGAATGAAAACCAGGAAACTTACTTATTTTAATTGCCCACACAAAATAGGACATAACATAGAATGTAATGTAATGTAAGAACATAGGATGTAAGAATTATGTATCTAACAAAATATGGACATTGTCTGAATTAAACTATTATTATTATTATGTTGGTACGGATTTCCGATCACGGGCCCATGGGGACCCGGTCATTTGAAAGGCATTCATGGGGCCGAAGCCAACATGAAGAGGCCTTTGGTACCATATAATATAAATGAGATGGGCGCAACTATGGAGGTCTATCCCCTAATACACCATGAGGATGTGCTAGCGGACAGTCCTCCACAATTATTATTATTAAAATAGAATACAGTTTCCTTAACAGAAAGTCCAGACATCTCCATTCCTCTGGTACTTTTATTCAGCTTTGCCCCGGGGTCTCGGGCCTAGCCTGGTCCTGGTCCCAGTGGGCATATACTTGGACCGTCGCATGGTGCCTCTGGTAGCTCCGGCCGTCGTGTATGTGATGCTCTACTCAATCCTGCCTCACAAGGAGCTTAGATTTATTATATATGTGTTTCCTTTGCTTAATATGGCGTCGGCGGGAGCTTGTTCTTATATGTGAGTTATAAAATACTACTTTTATATGTATACACGCAAAATCGAGTACCGTCACTGTAAACTCATAGCAGTGGTACTGGACTGTACCAAGTTAAACTTGACTTTTGATGTAACATATCTTTTCAGATACGTGAGACGAACGAAAGCACCTATTTACGAACTGTTGTTCTGGGGTACCACTGTCATAATAGTGGGCAATGTGTTACTGTCTGTTGCATTAGTGTCCGTCGCTATGACGAATTACCCTGGCGGAGTAGCCATGACCAGGTAAGAGTAACAAATGAAGCACTGTTTATTTAAATTGAACTTTGATATACCAAATTTGACCTGCAATTATAAACTTACAGATTCCATAAACTTTTGAAGAATGAGCCTTTTGTTCACGTACATATCAGTAACTTGGCTGCACAAACTGGAGTGACAAGGTTCACGGAGATCCATAATCATTGGAGGTACAGCAAGAACGAATCCCTCGAGCCTGAACAGCTGCAAGAATACACCCATCTCCTGATAGAAGCTAAGAGCAAATATTCGCCCAACCTTAAAACGTTTACGCACACACATACATTCTTAGATAGTGTTGATACATTTTCTTCTGTGTCTATAAATTACAAATTGTTACCACCCATTAGAATCAAGACAAAACCAGCACTATTTATTTTAGAACGGAAAGATTTCCGCGAATATCCTCACGGTCACAATGTGCCTTCAGTTAAAGAGGTTGAAGAGGTGAATGAAGAAGACAATACAAAACAAATTTTAACAGAAGACATTTTTGTTAATGAAGAGAGTGTTGTGAATTTAGAAACTGATTATATTAACTCTGGAGATTCCCATATTGAAAGTTTGATAAGCGAAAAAGAAATATTTGAAGACATGGATCAAATACAAGCTGATGCTGAAGAAGAGGCTGATATCGAAACAAATGTTCTTCCTATTGAAGAAGTTGTCATAAAAGAAGATGACAAACAAATAGACCAAGAACCTGCTGAAATAGAAGAATTATTCGAGAAACCCAAAGTAAAGAAAGCTGTTGATGATTTGAGACTTTTGAGAAAAGAAAAGAAACGTAAAGCTATTGCTAAAATTAAATCTGAAACTCGCAAAGAAGTTGTAGCTTCGGCCAAGGAAAAACTCAGAGAGTTAATGAAACGTCACAAAAAAATTGCAGAAGAACTTTCTGATGTTGTAGTAGCAGAAGTTAAAGGAGAGGAAGAAATCGATGGAAGAGGTGACATACCAGAAACGGAAATCGTCATTGATGAACTGGTACCGGTGCCTATTGATACAGAACTAATACTAGAAACAGAGAAAATAGAAAAAGAAGCAGAGGCTGAAAATGTTTTAACTACCGATGAAACAATAGGTACAAATCAAAACATAGACGATATAGTCGAAGAAGTTATAGTTAGACTTATAGATAGGAAAATATATGATGATAAAACGAAACCAGAAGATATCAAAGCTGAAGACAGACAGGTTATACAGCAAATTGTGGAAGAAATTCTAGCCGAAAAAATGAATTATTCTCGTCTTGATTACTAATCGTTTTAACTTATTACTGTTACTAATTTGATCTCGGATATCTAAGCATATGTACGAATTTTACTAGATAATTAAGAGAAAAAGTTTAAGTCAGAGATGTAATAACATGACGTCTCTTTTCTTCTCCATCATTATACGCGTTTACTACATGCATTTTGTCTGCAATAATAGCTTTTATCCCTTTCTAATAAACTAAGAATAAGAACGGAAAGAACTAGTCACATATCCGAAAACATTTTGTTGAAAATTAAATGTTTGTTATTTTTAAGAGTTTTCTTATGTGTAAATAAAACAGATAATTATCACGTCTCATTTATTTATCATTAGTTCCTTATATTTATACATTCATTCACTTTTGCTTACAACCGAGGTCAATGTTTAATAATAACTCTAATCAGTCTAGTAAGGCATAAGAAGTACATAACACAGCACAGGTACCATGATTAGCTTGCAGCTTGTACAATTTCGTATGCTTATTCCAGATGTATGCATGACAAGCATAAAACGTTGAAAGCTTACAAACGTTACAAACAAATTTTACTCGCTGCTGTCGCAGGAGACGCTATTTCTTTAGAATGCGCGCATCCACCAAAACTGTGCGAAGTAGCTAAGCAATGTAAAAATCCACCAAAGCTGCGTGAGCGAGGCTAGGAAAAAAGTAATCTATCGCATAGCTCAGGCCGATGCGCAGCCTTAGGTTAGGTTTTATAAGTCTGTTATAGATTTTAAATAAATTCCACTCTATTAACCCTTTCAACGCCAACGACACATATAGGTGTCACAAAGTACAGTGTAAATGTGATCTTGACACAATGACATAAGATTCAAAGCAGGTTTACGTTTTGTTGAGGCGCGGCGTTGAAAAGGTTAAATGTGCCTGGTGTCATGTAAGAAATAAAATGCAGATAATGACAATGTTGGGTCTGGCCACTATTGCTAACTGCAGTTGCGACTGCACTTGAAAACGACTGATATTCTTGAACCTTTTATAAAACCCAGCCTAAGTAAGTGCTCCAATGACAGCGTCCAGCAAATTTACAGACATGTTTATCGACATAAAAAACTCTTATTTTCGGAATATAACTGCAAACTGATCATTAAATATAAATCAATAGACATGCTCGTAGTTTTGGTTAACTAAAGACTTTGCCAATCTGCAGCAGAGGCATGTTGTCGAAAGGGCGTGACTGTACCATGACAAGCTCGTGCGCGGCGCTCGGCGGAACCCTGTCGCAGGGAGCCTCTGCTGTCCTTAACAAGATTGTTTTTAATAAGTGCAGCAAACGCTGACTGCGACAGGGTTCCACGGAGGGTCGCGCACGACCTTGTCGGACTATAATTTGGATTTATAGAAAATAATGCTATGCGTTTCGCACAGCATGACGAAACCTTAGTTGATAGATTATAAATTTTAATTCCTTGACTTGATACGACAAGTCTGAACTTACGACTGCGATTGTACAGCCAGCATGGGAGCGGCCAAGGTCCTCAAGTATATCGTATAAAGCAGACGGCCCTAATGTTTGTCTTGTTAATGAACTAAAACAATTACTTTGCTCACCCGCGACCTTACAATAGTTACGCTTATGCAAGAAATGTGTATTCATGCAGTTCCTCCACCTCCACACTGTACAAACACACACAAATCACACAAACACAACTATCACCACCACCAAGCTACACTGACGCGTTTCGAACTCAACCAGAGCTCATCTTCGGAGTTACCACAACCGTATGCTATGCTACCAAATGTTAAACTAACAAACCAAAACAAATGTTTTAACTTGTCACTGTAACTTCACAAATACCCACTTTATTTTTCTTATTCTCAAACTACCCCACAAAAATTAACTTTTATTGACATATTATAAAACTACCTTGAATTTTTGTTTATTTATTTATAAGGCATATTTTATTAAAACTAACTGTTCAAATTAGACCCAAGCCGCAGTAAAGGAGAAGATACTAAATTTACCTGTTCATTTGTCTTGTTGTTCAAATGGTATCGGTTAGACCCCCTGCTTAACCGATATTGGTTTTCTGGAAATAGTAAAAGTAGTGCGTCTTTTTTCGCTTACGTATACTCCTGAGGGTCGAGGTGTATCGACTGGGTGGACAACGAGTATATTATGATATATCTGAGCACCTCTGCCGTTCCCTTATATTCGACGCTGACAGATTCAAACTGTAGATAGTAAAATGCCTAGAAACACTGACTAGAAAACATGAAAATACTGTGGGAATCTTTCAGTCTAAATATCGACAATTAAGTAATAAACGTGAGTTAATAGAACTCTAGCTTAAACTACATGGATTTAAGTTTTTCTTTAAAGTTAGGTACTTAAAAGTTCAGTGCATTTCTTAGGAAAAGTTACGACGATGAAGATAAACTACAGATCATAATTGACTTTAATTAATTGTATCTTAAGAATACACATTTTAAACATAATTCTTATTAAAATCTTCTCTAACATAGAGTTAGTTAAACTGCGAATAAAATAAATATTAAAAAATATAACACAAGTTATATATTGAGGTTCACTTCAGAAGTCGATATTTGATCACAGATTAATAAAAATGTTTAATTTACAACTGCAGCAACAGCTAGAATAGTCGGCAACAAATTAATTTTTTAACCCTAGACTGCAAGTGGCCCTAAAGTATACATATATGGCTTTTGGTTAGTCGTACGCATTTTACGCTTTGATTCTGGACACACTTGCCACAGTACTTAGATATTACAACGCGGCTTTTGTTTTATTCTATATTCTAAGCTCTTTTATCACATATAATGTAAAATAAACTATCTGCATGAAAACTTAAACGTAGTTTTTACAAAACAGAATCAAAACTGATGCCAAACTGAAGTTACGAGTTGTTTAAAATGCGATCTGGCCTGTTTTTCATTAAGATTACAAACATCAAGAAAACAACTTGCAAACTAACACAATCAACCTATTGTCATCATAAAAGCCCTGTTCAATTTGGTCACTCCCGTGTGAGGCGCGGTTAAGAGTTGCCTACGTGATCCAGATCTACATATTTTTTTCGTTACTGTACTGATATTGTGATACGCCTTTACCAGTAAATCGTTTCTAAACCTTTATTAATAAGCAGAACGTTTGCTAGACAAAATCTAAGATTAAAAAATAAAAACTTGTTATTAAATGTATGTTTTGATTGTGTGTAACAAAATGTAAAGGGGGGAAAGATTGCATTCAAAATACGATAATAATCTTCCATATTGGCTTACAAAAAAGCGCTTGACTTTATAGAAACAAGGATCTTTATTTAGTAAGGCTGCGAATTCTACAAAATAACCCCCTGTTTCACCATCCATTGATCAAATTTATTTGACGGATAAATGTGATGCCGCCTATGTTTGTTTTGTCCGAATAGACGGAGACGGCATCACATTTATCCGTCAGTTAAAATTAATCAATGGGTGGTGAAACAGCCCCTTAAACGATATTGCGTGCCAAATTTTCTTGCATTTCTATCATCCATTAAAAAAGGTAAAACGTCTTAACAATTGCATCCTCACACCGCGAATCATACACAGAGTGATAAGTGAACAGGCTAGAGAAGACTATAAATATCACATTGCCTTACAAATCGAGCAGTAGCCGCCAGTCGAACCTTCCCGAGCTGGAGTTAATGGCGGGGGGGCAGGGAGGGCAGACCACCTGCCAGGGGCGGTCGCGCATGGCGCCGAGGGCGCAGTACGGCACGCGGAGTAGATTCTTGCTCAGTTGGTAAGGAGGGTGGTCGCTGCGAGGGTTCGCCAGACGGTTCAGAGCTACCACCATCATGTCTAAGGTCGCCGCGTGGCCTACGAAGATGATGTTGCTGCCTGAAATTTAAGTATAAGTTTAGGTTACACTAGGGACTTAAAAATGAGCCGTACCCAAAATGGCAAAAACGGAACCCTTATAGTTTCGCCATGCGTGTCAGTCCGTCTGTCCATGCGTCCGTTCGCGGCTTAGCTTAGAGGCTATTAGTGCTAGAAAGCAGTAATTCTGCATGGATATATGTAGCAACACTCACCTTCAGCCTCTGTGTCCTTGATCGCTGAATGCATGACGAATTCATTTCTTTTGTAGAATTCCTCCATAGTCTCTGAAGTGGACGTGTCCAAAGTGACGTACGGTTTATATCTGAAAGATTTTTATATGGTTAATACATTTTTGTACAATTTACTTGCGGCACCGCTCGCGTGGGACATTAGGTCGGGTAGTTGAATTGAAATTCCAGGATTTAAAAAAAATTATCATCAGGTGACCCACTAGTTCTTTTGACTGGCCTCTCTAACATAAAAAAAATCTCAAAAATTTAATTGCTGTCTTTATTTACTTTATGAACAGTTGGTTCCCTAACATAAGTAAAGTACCCCATCTACTTATTTAAGTAGATAGTATGGATGGAAAGGTGAATATTATCTTATGAAACCAACTGTATCTCTGCGACGGCCACCCAACCAAACTCATTAACCATCATCATATACGTCGCACTGCTGGGCACTGGCCTCCTCTCAGAATGAGAGGGCTTGTGTCATAGTTCCCACACGGGCCCAGTGCGGATTAGGAACTTCGCACACACCATTGAATTTCTTCTCAGATTTCTGCAGGTTTCCTAGCAATGTTTTCTTTCACCGTAAAGCTCATGGTAAATTTCAAACTGTCTTAACACGTTCGGCTCCGGCAACGTTCCACTAAGCCTTTACGCTATGGCGGCCGAAGTGATCGTAGTCACGAATGAGTGTTACTGGCAAAGGACTAAGAATTTTTTAATCACAGAGGTCGTGTCAATGGCACTGTACTTGTTAAACGGATGACTTACTCTAGGTCAACGTTGTAGCCGGCTTTGTGGAGCTCCTGCGGCGTCATGAATGGCGCCATGCCCTTGGCCGCATACCAGTGCTTGTACTCGAACAGGCCCGGGTCCACCTTCACTTTTAGAGACGGGTCTTGAAGTCCTGAGAAGAGGCACGAGTGTTTTAACGCCTTATTATGTACAGTCGCATACATAATTTATCTACATGCATATCATAAAATCATAAGTCGCCGTTATTACTATTTTTTTCCAACTATTTCTAATCACAAAATAAGGAACTTTATTTTATGTTCTTTCTCAGTTCGAATTCGAAACAAATGACTGACATTTACGTATTTTTAAATTCATAAACAATCTAGACTTAAGTCGATTTCGATTTTCAAACCATTTGCTTATCGCTTCCGAACATATTGGCTATGTGCGAAGCGGGTGGTGGGGTACAGAAAACGATCGCAGCGCACAACATGGCAAAAATTGGAAGTAAATGAGAAGGAAATGTTGTCAACGCTACGCGGCGCCACCGTCGTGCACGGTCCCAATACATAGAGAAATTATGTTATGGGCCCAATTGCATAACAAAGTACAACTTATATTACGAGCGGAACTTCCTTTCTAGTTAATATAACTGAAGCGAGAGTTCCGCTTGTAATATTAGTTTTACCTACTTTGTTATGCAATTGGAAATGGCTAAAAAAAATTACCAATGGTTTTTATATTTTTTTTTGTATAGAAAAGTCAATTATAAGAAACCAATTTCAGTAAACTACTTTTTTCAAAATTAATTATTGAAACTATTTTGGTTGATGACGTCAGATTGTAATTGAGGGCTCCCACACTGTCAAATTTCTAAATCTATTTAAATGCGTACGATAAGGCAACCCCTTTAATTATTTTTTGGGTTGTGGTACACTGTAACTAGTGTCACTTTACTGGCGCTGTCAAAGTGCTAGATGTCAGTCAGCGGGTCCAAATCAAACTCCGTAGTATAATCCACGCGTAAATTGTGAAGAATTCTAACCACACAGAATAAAGTACGACTTGGATCGGTCACGCAATTTGCATCAATGTCAAATGAATGAGGTAATAAATTCATTACATAATATTAAATTTAAATAACTACAGAAAACGAGTTAAAAAGCATTTATCTCGAAATGGTTTTCGATTTACTATACATTGCAAAAAAATAGACATCCCCAATTGGGCCATGGATGTAGATAAATGCTTGTTAATAAATGCGCGGTACCCTCTAGCAGGTGGTGCGCGGTCTCTACGCAGCGCAGCGCGGCGGAGGCGAACACGTGCGAGACGCGCGCCCGCGCCAGCCGCAGGCCCTCGCCCACCAGCGCCGCCTGCAGCCGCCCCACGCGCGTCAGCGGCGTGTCCTTGCTGTACGACTCCGCGCCGCCCGCCCTGGAACAAAATAATAAATTACAACGCTACTACCCCGCTACCGAGACGAAACAATAGAACACATCATGTGTGAATGTGACGCCCTCGCCAGATTAAGAATGACACTCTTGTACCCCACACCAGGACACTGAGGTAGGGTCAACGTCATAAATAAGTGATTACTTTTGTACCTTTTCACTTTCCCGTCATGTTTGAAAAGAAAAAGACTGAAAGCGACAAGGTACAAAAATGATCACTTATATAGACGTTGACAAATAAATGATCATTTATGTACCTTGTCGCTTTTAATCGTTATATAATTTCGTATGGCTTTTCAAACTTGACGTTAAAGTGACAGGGGTACAAAAGTAGTCACTTATTTATGACGTTGACCCTACTACCGCTACGTCAAATCATCCAGTATATGGACGAGATGACAAAAGCGATGGAGTAAGTGCAAAGGAGGGCTAATTACACAAAAGATTCCTACAAGTCGAAGTACCTATATCCGAAAGGACTTACTAATATTAAGATGAGGCCGCGCTACCACATCTGTGAGACACCAACGTCAAACATATCGTACTCATAGATCAAGAGTCAAAATAAAACCTCATTCTAATTTAGATTTCATCTACTTTCAGGAAAGTCTAAATTAAAATAGTGGATTTTTTGAGTTAGTTGACTCTTGATCTGGGAGTGCGAAATGTATGTTTTAAGCAAAAGTAGCCTATCGTCGGGGACAGTGCACTGACCTCTCTCCAAGTTGCAGCGGCATGTTGAGATCCTTCCGCACGTACTTGCCGCTCTCGTCGAAGCAGAACGGCACCCACGCGCCGTAAGTCAGGTCCACGCGTTCGCCGTGCCGCATCGCGAATATCCACCGACGGTCACACTGAAACGCCGTGACACAAAATATATAATAGTACTAACGTACAGAATGGCCACGCTCCGCCCCGCACCGATTCGAGTTACCTCTCCCCCCAAGGCGCCATTGCTTGTCGCCGCTGTTCACCAGTCGGGTGCGCGCGCGATGTATGTAGGCGTACGCGTGTACAGACGTCGTCGTGCTTATGTAGATTCAAGAACGCGTATTTTGTGCGTCATGTCCGCCGTGTGGCCGTGATACTAACGTTAAATACCTATACTCAAATATCGTATATGATTGACCATCATCCCAGCCTATAATATATACGTCCCACTACAGGGCACAGGCCTCCGCTCAGAATGACAGGGCTCGGGGCGTAGTTCCCATTGCGGATTGGGAACTTCACAACACCATTGAATTTCTTCCCAAGTGTAAGGTTCATGGTAAACTTTGAATGTAATTTCGCACATAATCCGAAAACGTTCAGAGGTGCCAGCCCGGGCTCGAACCCACGACTCTTCGCTTGAGAGGCCACGCGAACCACTAGATCACCACGGCTCAATAAGATTATTTATATAACAAATCTATTCCAAAATTAGTAAGAACATTTTACAATGCAGAGGCAATACAGCTCCAAACGCACAGACAGCGGAGGCGTGGCGGTGAGGGTTGTAATATTCTAACTTGTATGAACGAGTTCGCTGTACGGTACCGCACAATCGTTCATACAAGTTAGAATATTACAACTGTCACCGGTGCCGCGCCGCCCCGCTATCGCTTTCAGTGCGTCTGGTGCTTTAAGGCCTAAGCATTGCGATTGCGCGCCTTACCATCATGCTACCGGAACAATGTAAACAGCGGTTAAATTTTACTCGAAAAAAAAACGATAGTCACAAATCTGGATGAAGGCCTTATTGGCCATTCCTATGGAAACCCAAACACTGGTGAATTAACAGATTTAAGATTTACGTGTATCGGTAATGCAAAAGATAGAGCTCAATGTACTCGAATGTTACGTAGAGAGAGACAGATAAACGCGACCATTTTCCTTACACGATATGGGCCTGAATGGGCCACGTGACGCTCGTAAAATAATTTAAAGGCTTATTCTTATGGCATGTACACGCGCAAAAGCAATCAAATTTTTTATTGTTTAATTTTATTTTACAGGGTGTTGGCCATGGTTCCATATAAATTTTATAAAAAAAAAGTTTATGGTATGTAGGGTCAAGTGCAAAAATAAGTATCTATTCGAACCACTCAAAAATATGTTACTACGGCCTTATTGCGTCGGAATAAGAGTCTGTGGTACTTATTTTTGAAACTTTCATTAAATACATATTTTTACACTTGGCTGTACACGCGCAAACAGCTATCAAAATTTTAATGTTTATTTTTAGTTTACAGGGTGTCTTGGAGATGGTTTCATATAAATTTTATAAAAAAAACGTTTATTAATTTCAATTTAATTTCATCATAAGTCGGATAATATTTGCATTGTACGTAAATAATTAATCAGTTTTCTTTTTAAGTCCAATAGTTATTGTGTAAAATATTGCGTTCTCAAATGAAGTTCCTAACTATTTTCAGTACTAAACATTAAATACTGAGTATGAAAAATATTTTTTAAATATGTATTATAATACAAAAAAAAAACAAAATCATTAAATTAGTTTAGTTTAATTGGTGGCAGTGGCATGGCGCTGAAACAACTCGATTCCTGCCAAGTTGCCTGAGAAAATGTTCACTTAACCTTCAACTTTGTGATATCAATACTATATCGTAAATACTAATTACCAGAGATCGGAATTTTCACGGCAAAATATATAAGACTGTCGCAATCAAGCTAGTGTAAACAACATATTTAATACAGAATTTTAGGTCAGGTTTGTATAAAATTATATAGAGACAGATGCAATTTCTTCTCCGAAGTCCGCGTCAGTACACACAGCAGCACATGACATTTTATTTGGTTTGTGATAGTGACAGGAGTAGAGAATCATTAATTTCTCAACATTCTCTGGGAGTAGCCTGTTTCGTTTATCACCTGACCTAAAATTCTGTATTAAATATGTTTTTTTATTTAGTGGACCGTTTTTTTCTTCTATTGCACAACTATCGATATCGATAAAAAATTGGTTCTTACACTAGCTTGATTGAGACAGTCTAAAATTTTGCCGTGAAAATTCCGATCTCTTCTAATTACCTTAGCTGTGGTCGTTTCGATGTTTTCACCACTTCCATCAGTTGATACAGATTCACCATCGCCACCCCCATGTGTAAACGCAGCCTCGATATTTCCACTGCCTAGCGTAGAATCAGCTTCCCCGCTTCCATGCGTAGTTGCTTCGCTTCCTTGCGTGGTAGATTCAATACTATATGTGGATGTCACTTCAGTTATGGCAGTAGGCGAGGAGCCAGTTCCATGCGAATCTGCTTTCCAATCTATACTCGTACCTGTGAGATATGAGGTTTTGTTTACATTATTACATAATCGTTGGTTTACATGCGGATTACTATTGAGCTCGAATAAAAATTTTAATTTCGAATTTCATTGATATTTAAGAGTGCCTCTAAGATCAGAGTGGTTTGTTTTTACCCGACTGCCGAAGAAGAATTATGTTTTTTTTGGCATATGTAGGTTATTCATGTACTTATGTATCGTTCTTTGGCTCCATGGATTTTATAGTGCGAATCATTAGAATCGTTCCAGTTGCGAGTGGCTTAGGTTATATATATTTTACCGGAATTCCCGTGGGAACGGGAACTACATATTAAACACGGATTTCCGAAATTACTTATTTATAAGATATCAAAACTTCCTGTTGAATTTGAGTCGAAATTTGGTACTCATATGAAACGTGAATAAATAAACATGGGGTAAATAAGAAAATATTTTTATGCAGTCAGGTTTTTTTTGAAAACAGATCCGTCCATCCATCTTATACCGTTTGGCAGAAAGAAATATTGAATACGATAGCAAGCGTCCACGCGGTAGACAATACGTCTTCTAGCTCTGGCAAGAACGTGTAAGAACTATTTCAATTTACGGAGTCACAGTAAAGGTTTCTCGCTGGCGCCCTTAGGGTACGAAACCTTAAACAGCGTGAACTGACCTTGAGTAATGTGGACGATGCCATCGGACCGGTTCTCGACCATGACCGCCTGCCAGTAGCGTGCCCACTCCTTGTACACTTCCTCCGACTTCTCGTGCCCGAGTTGGGTTGCGTCCTCGTGCGGATACGAGGTCATCTCTCCGTCTGTGTTGGAGTCCGACTCTGACTTACAGTCTGAACCTGCAAACGAATAATCTGATATTATAACATATACCATCAATCTAAAAACATTTACTGCTAGATTTATACTTCGTTTTTTTTAGCATTAGGAAAAAGGTAAGCGATCTTGACATGTCTTTTTATAGAAAAACATTTTTGAAAAATAAATCATAGCAAATATGTAACAATTAGCAAGGGCATAAAATATGGTCATTTACATTGTTTTGGTTTCATAAGTAATATAAAGCTGATTAGTTAGAACACCTATTCGAGTTCAAAATGTTTGAACGCGCGTTCGTACGAGTAAAATTCGCGCGAACCTACGATGATCGCGCATTCGCGTTCTATTAGGACGATGCCTTATAGGGGAAGCATTAGACATGTTTCAGCGTGCCTTAAATCCTATTTAAAAATGTCCATCAGCTCTCGGACTAACAGCTTCGTCTTCAACGACAAAGTCTTACGAAAAATCCCTTCATTATTTTTGAAGCCACTACTTCATAAACCCGCTTCTATGGAAGCGCTCCCTTAACCGCATAACTGGTTGAAGTAGCTTTTGTGGGTGCTACCTAATGTGGGCATTTTACGATACCTAAACTAAATTACTTGGGTACTTAGGCAATTGCTAGGTACATAGCAATGTGTCATAAATAACCACAAAAACGTATTGCGTTACCGTTTCCCAACTATGGATCCTACGCTCGATTCTATTTCAAGCCTCTACTTAGTCTAGTAAACAGTCGGAGTAAAGGACTCAGAAATCCTAGCCAAGACGCGTAAATTTCATCAAAATCCGTCAAACCGTTTTAGCGTGAAAGAGTAACAAAGATCCATACATCGATCCATACAAACTTTCGTATTTATTAGTAAGAAGTAACATATTGCTGGATGGTGCAAACATTTAGGGCCCCAATTTCCTTTTTTGTACCGGAGTCCTGGGTTACCTATACTATCGCTACGTCACTACATATCTGTCAAATTTCAAGTCTCTATTTATTTATCAGTTAAGTACAATTACATAATTATAATATCTAACTCCAGTGTGTTATCTGTAAGTCACGTTAATCTTTTAAACGAATAGATTTGATGTCGTAACCATCTCATTCTCAGGGTCAAGGCTACTTAAAAAGGTGATAATAACAAGAAAGATTTAAGTACTTGTTTGCTCACTGTTATTGTTCCCAAGCGATATGGCGCGATGCAGCGTCCAGGCGTCCGATTCGGCTGTCCGTCGCGTATACACAGCCGGCAAGTAACCGCTGACACCTGCAAAAAACACCTCATTTTAGCGGTGGACTAAGACCGTCAGAGGCTCGGAGCAGCAATGCTAAATGATGCCCCCCGCCTTAAAAAAATAGGTACTAAGCATATTTTTATAGCTAGTTTTGGATGATGGAAATGGTGATGATGATGATAAGACCGGAGGTCCGAGGCGCCCCCCCCCCCCCCGCCCCGTTAGTCCACCCGCACTGCCTCATTTACTACATAAATTCTATTGTTCTCGGGTCTTAATCAAAACTAAATGAACTCACGGCTAACATAATACTGTAAACTTCAATCTACTAGTTACAACTGCCGCTGATTTGGGGCGCAGAGAAGATTACAGCGGCATTGTGGCCGAAACTTTTTACATTTCCCCTTAATTTTGAGAACATATTACGCGATTGAGAGCCAAATACTAATTAAATAACTTTGAAACATTACACCTCATTACTTCTTCCTTACACAATAGGTACGCATAGGTACAGGAATTCGTCAATACTTTGAAAAACGGTCATATCTCAAATCAATGTGTAAGCTAAACCGGCGAATTGTCGGTTTTGTTCATTTACGATTTATTGCTAACATCGATACCAATGAAATATTAGACAGAAATATCGTAATCGTATCAATAATCACGAGTTCTCAATACTCCCAGAAAAATACCAGCTTTATTAAGACTATTTGAACTTAATAAATATACCTTTAAAATCGCTGCAGGATATCCTATCCCGAATAGAAGTACGACGAATAACAGTTTCTTCAATTCGCTTAAAACGCACGTTTTCACAATTAACTATCACAAATGTCGAATGACTTTACACAAAAACTGAAATAGCTAAGTAAACAAAATGTTAATTCCTAATGTAGTTGGTTACGTGTTGGCACTGTTCATTGTAATGCGATATTAGCGGCGCGTATAGTTTATAAAGCATAAGTTGTGAGTAACCCGATAACGAGACTGAGCTAGTCATTATTACTTTACAAAGTTTGCGAATCGCGATAAAAAGTAGAGTGATGTGGATTGAGTGACGTGAATTAAAACGACCTTCGACTTGGCCTTGACGCTGGTAGTGAATAACCCCGTGGTTTTGCTTGAGTCGTGATAGTTCTCTAGCATTATTAGACCGCGTTGGAAATAGAAACAAAGGATTTATCATTTCCTATACATGGCGTAAGTGCATGAACTAACTGTCAGTACTATTCCTATCATCGTGGTTAAATAAATAAGCATGCCCATAAAACCTTTATGGTGCACTCGTAATAAATTGAATCCCGTAGTGTGCATTTCATTTTGTTCAAACATTATCATCACATTACATTATAGACGACCAGATGGCCTAGTGGTTAGAGAACCTGACTACGAAGCTTGAGGTCCCGGGTTCGATTCCCGCGTCGGGGCAGATATTTGTATGAAAAATACGAATATTTGTTCTCGGGTCTTGGGTGTTTAATATGTATTTAAGTATGTATCTATCTATATAAGTATGTTATCCGTTGTTTAGTACCCATAACACAAGCTTTGCTTAGCTTACTTTGGGACTAGGTCAATTGGTGTGAATTGTCCCATGATATTAATTTTTTTTTTATTAATATTTAATTATCTACTGTATTATAAAATACAGGGTGACCTCTAAGACGTAATACAAAACCAATGTTTTAAATACGTCTCCCATAAACTAAAATTCTTAGCTAGGTCTCATGTTGTTAAAACGATTATTAGTATTCTTTTTTTTTGTTTCAATTGTTCCTAATTTTTTCGGTTTAATGTGGTCACATTACCATTATTTTTACAGTAAAAAGTTCTTATGTAAATAACCCCATTTGTCTTTGAACATCTGACAAATAATTTATGAAGAAAACTCATTTTGATTATTTTTGACGTTAGTTGTCTTGTTAGGATCGAACAACAATAAGATTCATCGTAAGTTTATGTAAAATTATAAAATGCCTCGTGGTCATGCCTATCCGTACACGTCTGCCCAGCGGACGGATATGGTAGTGTTCTATTTTACCTCTCAGAGTACAGTGCAGACGCAAACACTCTTTCACGAACGTTATCCGGACTGTCCAACCCCTACTCGTGCATTGATAAACAGAACTGTCCAAAATTTAAGAGATTATGGACAGTTCTCAGTCCCAGTGCATGCCCAAGATAGAAACCGATGGCCGCGGCACTCAGAAGCGTTTCGGACACGAATCTTTCGGTATTTTAGTCGCCACCCTGAAGCAAGCACAAGAGACGCAGCTGCAAGATTTGGTACGAGCCAATTTTTTATTTGGAAGCTATTAAATGCCGCAGGATTACATCCATTTCATTTCCAAAAGGTGCAAGATATTGTACCCCCGAAGAGTTCAGTTTTGTCGTTGGGTGTTACAAAACCTACATTTAAATATTTTATGGTCTGACGAAGCAACGTTTACAAGAGTAGGCTTGTTTAACGTTCATAATGAACACTTGTGGTGTGAAGCAAACCCTTCTGCAACTCGCAGAGACTCCTTCCAGAGTCGGTTTTCGGTTAACGTTTGGGCGGGTATTCTGAATAATCAAATAATAGGACCGCATTTTATTGATGGAAACTTAAATGGACCAAAGTATGAAGACTTCCTAAGAAACATATTACCAACACTACTACAGGAGGTACCACAAGAAAACATACATAATTTGTACTATCAACAAGATGGGGCTCCCGCACATTTTTCACTACGTGTTCGAAATTACTTGGACGAATGTTTCCCTGAACGATGGATAGACCATTGAGGAACTTCGCCTAAAAATAATAGAGGCTTTTAACTCTGTAAAAGCCAATGAGTTTGTTCTCGACAGACTTAAGGACAACCTTAGAAGACGGGCAGAGTTATGTGTACATGAAGGCGGTGGTCATATTGAACATAAGCTAAAATACGTGTGATTAAGTAATTTCGATGTATAAGATAGGTAACAATAAATTTACTTTTTTTAAATTGTTATCTCTTATTATTCGATTTAATGTATCAGAGTAAGTAGGTACGGTCAATGCCTTTAATTCATGAGCTGCCATGGAACATTGTCAAAGGAAAAGGCATTACGATTTTCCTTGTTAAGTAATGCGATGTCACTATGACGTTTACTGTGAAATGGTTCTATGGTGGCTCATGAATTAAAGTCCTTAACCGTAATGCACTTAGCAGTACGTACTCAAGAGTCTAGTTAAGTATGTCTCTTGTAATGATAACAGTCGGTTTAAGATTGATAGCTGATAACAGTGATAACATTCGTAAACTTGACAAGAACTTTATGACATTCGATTATTGAATGTACGGTAACCACACTCCGAGATTTTTATTATTTTTTTTGTTTGAAAATAAGGAAAAATTAAAGAAGGCTAATCTTTACAAATGAGTTAGTTTAGTGAATTCTCCGTCATTAACTGAGCCCGAAACGTTAATTTTGTATTACGTCTTAGATGTCACCCTGTATAAATAAGTAAATATTTATGCTGTTTGTTTCCCAATAAAGATAAAATAAAAATAAAATAAAATATCTATCTGGATGGAATATCTTGAGATGTCGATAGATTTGCAAGCATGGAATGTTAGATTTTGGAAGCGGTACGTTGACGATATTATCAGCTTTATGAAGGGTGGGAAACCAGAAGTGGAACTTTCTGGCATATCTCAATTTCATTCATGCCAAGATTCGGGTTACTTATGAAGCATTTTTTTGGTCCAGTTTACATACAGACAGAAATAATGATTATGATGTCTGTGACGCAAGTAATATAAAGCAATGTATAAAAAACTATGTAGGTACATAAAGTAATCTATAAAAAACATACTTTTAATCGTTATCAATGCAATCTTTTACACTAAATAAATAAATATAAATAAATATCACGGGACAATTCACACCAATTGACCTAGTCCCAAAGTAAGCTTAGCAAAGCTTGTGTTATGGGTACTAGGCAACGGATAAACATACTTATATAGATAGATACATACTTAAATACATATCAAACACCCAAGACCCGAGAACAAACATTCGTATTTTTCATACAAATATCTGCCCCGACACGGGAATCGAACCCGGGACCTCAAGCTTCATAGTCAGGGTCTCTAACCACTAGGCCATCTGGTCGTCTAAGTACACTACGTTGCAAAAGACCTTTTTATAGGGTTCCGTAACTAAAATTGTGAAAAGGAACCCTTATAGTTTCGCAATGTCCGTCTATCCGTGACTTAGCTCAGGGACTCTTAGTACTAAAAGCTATAATTTGGCATAGCATTAGATCGACAAAGAAATGGATAAAAATGTTGAACAAAGTTTTTTTTTAGCGTAAAATGGGGATATTTTTTTTAAGTGCAAGCTTTAACGGTTGTTTTAATGCGTGTTAAAAAAACACGGCAGTAATACATACAGGGTGTCCCAAACCACAATGATAACCTGTTACCGAGCAAGAGCGCAAGTTATATCAATAAATAAATAAAAATAAATAAATATCACGGGACAATTCACACCAATGACCTAGTCCCAAAGTAAGCTAGGCAAAGCTTGTGTTATGGGTACTAGGTAATGGATAAACATACTTATACTTATTAATCTAACATAAAACAAAAAATAATAATAAGCAAGAATTTTTTTTAAAACCTCGTCCCGAACCGGGCCCGACCCAAAGGTCCCCATTACCGTCCGGCCACGACTTCGTGCGTTTGGCGGCGCGGCAAGCGTTTTCTGTGTTCATTGCGCGGCCGAGACGCTCGCCGTGCAGTGGTTACCTGGCGGCACACGCAATGAACTGATAAAACGCTTGCCGCGCCGCCAAACGCGCGAAGTCGTGGTCTGGCCGTTACGCTGGCAGCGTTGCCCGCCTGAATCAATCTAACTCATCTCTGTGGGCTTTAACTTTGAAACAATGGGCCATATTTGCAATTTTAATATTTATGTGTCAAAAAATGTTTATACTTACGTCATCATCATCATTTCAGCCGAAAGACGTCCACTGCTGAACATAGGCCTCCCCCAAGGCTCGCCAAACAGATCGGCCCTGCGCTATCCGCATCCAATGCGTTCCCGCTACCTTCACCAGGTCGTCGCTCCATCTTGTTGGAGGCCTACCTACACTGCGTCTTCCGGTCCGCGGACGCCACTCGAGAACCTTTCGGCCCCATCGGCCGTCAGTTCTACGGGCGATGTGCCCTGCCCACTGCCACTTAAGTCTAGCGATTCTTCGAGCTATGTCCGTGACTTTAGTTCTTGCGCGGATTTCATCATTTCTAATGCGATCCCGCAGAGAAACTCCAAGCATAGCCCTCTCCATATACTTACGTATCAATATGGATATGACAACGTCATATAAAGCAATAAATCAATATTTTCTTATCTATTGACTGATTATTTTAAATGGCTAAAACTTATCGCTGAATATAGGTACACTAGTCTAGCAAAAAGCACTTAACAGCCCACAGGCCATGTTATCTACGCGCAGGCGCACCCGGCCGCACTCACTATCTTTTTCTACCATCATCCTATACTTTCCGATTATTATTCCGAGTGCATTTGATAATCCCCTCCCTAAATGTCCCTTGCTAAATGCTCCTTTCATCCACTCAAAGGTTGACTGGTAGAGATCCCTTAAAGGGATAATTTCGCCTCTGTACATAGAGGGTGACCTTTTTTAGACCGTGCAAAATTTTCCCAGGCATAAGGTATCAATTAAAGATGCCATTTCTAAAAAAAATTGGTAAATTTTTCACGAATAAATGTGTTCTCCAAAAAAATAATTAGTAACGTGTGGATACACGTTACTAATTATTTTTTTCGGAGAACACATTTATTATCCAATCGGGAGCCGAGTGACGCTCGGGGCACGCGGCGGACACGACGTACAAATACGCGTTCTTGAATCTACATAAGCACGACGACGTCTGTACACGCGTACGCCTACATACATCGCGCGCGCACTCTTCTGGATTCCGGCGGGGTCCGGCAATCTGCGCCTTGAGGGGTGGGGTAACTCGAATCGGTGCGGGGTGGAGCGTGTCCATTCTGTACGTTAGTACTATTATATATTCTGTGCTCGGGGTTAGCGGTGCGGGGGAGGGGCGCGCTCACCTATCTTATCTCGACCCGCCGCACAGCTGTCCACAAGCGCATGGTTTTTTAGGATATCTTTCGCCTGATGTGTATCAATATTTTAGTACCTTAAGGTACTGAAAAAAAAACGCTTTTTAATATTTCACTAAAGAAATAAGTATGAAAATTTGCACGGTCATAAAATTTCAGCCTGTAGGTATATCTCAACGCTTGCCAATAGCGTTTTGTTTTTGTATGTCTTATTTTTTTGTACAATAAGTCAGTAAAAAGTTTACATACATACATATACATATAGCCTAAATATGCACAATCGTATTCACCACCTCTTTCCACCTCCATCTTATGTCAGATAGTTTGACAGATGGAGGTGGTGATTGTGATTGCGATAGTGCGCGCGTAAGACATAAATTGTTTGTTAAAAAAACATTGGTCAAGTCCAATGTGTCTGACAGTTTACTAAAAAATCAAATTCGTATTCGAAAAACCGGCCGGTTAGGTCATTGCTGGCGACCTAACTCGCTAAGGACCACTTGCACGGTCTAAGATTAACAAATTAAATCGGTAAACCGAGATTAAGGTCGTCAGTTCCATGGATACATTTTGGCACTATACAGGGTTATTTTTAATTCACTGACATCCTCTTAACCCTGAATTCCTATCACTCAAACAAATGTTTTTTGTTTTACGACTTTTTAACACGCTTTATATTAGCTTGGGTTGTAACTAACTATGTATGTATGTAACGGAATCTTTGAGCATAATTTTCACCCACTTCCCGGTTTCCGATTGAGCTGAAATTTTGCACATATGTGTAAATTGGATGACAATGCAATATTATTGTAACATGGAGCTGATCTGATGATGGAGCTGGATGGTGGCCATAGGAACTATGTAATAAAATAACACAATCCCGTCGAGTTAGGGCTCGTTTGATTCGTCTTGACGAGCACTTTGATCTCAGATGGTAACCAGGGTCTGATGATGGAGCTGGAAGATGGCCAAAGGCACTCCACAATAAAACGACACAACCCCATCGAGTTTGGGCTCGTTTGATTTGTCTTGACGAGCACTTTGATCCCATATGGTAACCAGGGTCTGATGATGGAGCTGGAAGATGGCCAAAGGCACTCCACAGTAAAACGACACAACCCCATCGAGTTTGGGCTCGTTTGATTCGTCTTGACGAGCACTTTGATCCCATATGGTAACCAGGGTCTGATGATGGAGCTGGAAGATGGCCAAAGGCACTCCACAATAAAACGACACAACCCCACCGAGTTTGGGCTCGTTTGATTCGTTTTGACGAGTACTTTGGTCCTAGATGGTAACAAGGGTCTGATGATGGAGCTGGAAGGGGGGCAGGTGGCGGGGGGGGGGGGGGGAATGGGGTGGGGATAAGGGGGTCGGGGGTTTAGAGGGTTGAGGGTAAGGGTGTGGCGGTTGGGGTTAGGGGGTGGGGGGGGTTAGGGGGGGTTTGGGGAAAATAGGGTGGGGGTGTTTGGGGGTTCGGGGGTTAGGGATTTTGGGGGTTGTGGAAAATGGGGAGGGGGTAAGAGGCCTAGATGGTAACAAGGGTTTGATGATGGAGCTGGAAGGGGGATAGGTGGAGGGGTGGGGGGTTGAAGGGAAATGGGAGGGGAAGGGGGTTTAAGGGGTTGGGGTTAAGGGTGTGGGGTGTTGGAGGGGTTCGTGGGTTAGGGAGGTTGGGGGGTTGTGGGAAATGGGGAGGGGGTAAGGGGGGTTCGGGGTTGGGGTTTTAGGGGGTTGGGGTTGGGGGGTAAAGGGGGTTGGGGATAGGGGTTTGGGGGAAGTTTGAGGAAATGGGGTGGGGGTTGGGGTTAGGTGTTTGGGGGGGTTGGGGAAATGGGTTGGGGGATGTTGGGGGGTTGGGTTTAGGGGGTTGGGGGGTCTCTTTTTAGCACATGGAAACTGTCACTGTAAAAAAAATGCAACTAAAAAATAGAAAATAAATAATAGTTTAAAAAAACTAAAAAACACGCTTTAAAAAAATAAAAATAAAAAGTAAAAATAAATTAATAAATTTCAATTCACTATTCTTATAGTGCAGTAAAAAATCTTAATAAGCAATTATTATATTGTTATAACCAGATCAAAATTTGTAAACAATTCTAAATATTGATAAAATAAATAATAATAGTTTAAAATATTTTATTGTATAAAAAGCGTGGGGTGCTTTTTAAGATGTTATCAAAATGATAATCCTTGACAATTGACACCATGCACCCCACGCTTTTTTTACAATAAAATATTTTAAACTATTATTATTTATTTTATCAATATTTAGAATTGTTTACAAATTTTGATCTGGTTATAACAATATAATAATTGCTTATTAAGATTTTTTACTGCACTATAAGAATAGTGAATTGAAATTTATTAATTTATTTTTACTTTTTATTTTTATTTTTTTAAAGCGTGTTTTTTAGTTTTTTTAAACTATTATTTTTAAAATGAAGCACTTTTTTTCCCATACAAATACACAGAGTATCGTAAAAATAAGAGGCAGAATCAAATTTTCAAAACGTTATTACACCAAAAATATTAAATTACTAGCTTTTGCCCGCGACTTCGTCCGCGTAGAATTCCAATTTGTGGTAAAGCTTCTTCATCTCTTTCATTGTATAAAACAAAAATCCGGCACCGGCAACATCCATCATTATTATCATTTCATCATGAGTATCAGTTAGTAAATATTATAAATCCCGTTTATTCCCTATCCCGCGGGAATTTCAACAAATTTGTCCTTATTCTTTGCAAAATTACACTTATTTTTATCCCGCGGGTATTTTGCATTTTCCTCGAGAAAAGTAGCCTATGTCCTTAAAGCTTTCTACCGATAAAAGAACTTTTAAAATCAGCCGCGTAGTTGAGTTCACTTATTTTTTTCCCGTGGGAATTTTGATTTTTCACGGAGAAAATAGTCTATGTAAGTAAGGGTTAGTGTAGCTAATCACTAATAGGTGAAAGAAATTTTCAAATCAGCCCTGAAGTGAAATTCACTACTTAATATCCCAGGGGAATTTTGCATTTTACCGAATAAATAGTAGGTAGCCTATACCAATAAAGGATAGTGAAGCTTTCTATTGGTGATTTTTTTTTAAACTCAGCCCCGAAGTTAATTTTACTATTTTCTATACCGCGGGAATTTTGCATTTATCCGGAAAAAAGCATCCTATGTTAACCAAGGACAGTGCATCTTTTCTATTGGTGTAAGACATTTTAAAATGAGCTCCGAAGTTGAATTTTCTTTTTTCTATCCCTTGGGAATTTTCCATTTCCCCGGAAAAAAGTAGCCTATGTCAATAAAGGATAGTGTAACTTTTTACTGGTAAAAGTTTTTTTTTTAATCGGCTCGGAAGTTTCAGAGATTATCTATCCCACAGGAATTTCCAAAAATCCTGCAATAAGTTTTTTTGTTGTTATGGTCATTTTCGTTAATACTGTATTTGAAAAGATTAGTAATTGTAGTTACGGAGATATGGTCCAGTTGATTTGAGTACCTACATATATAAATCCTGATTTAACTTTATCCCGTGGAAATTTTCAAAATTCTTTATATTCGCTTTATATTCTAATAGTCTAATTGCATGCCCAATTTGTACAGTTTAGTAATCTTCGTTATGGGCATAGGGTCACTCTTGATGAAATATATAAATCCCGATTATTCCTTATCCCGTGGAAATTCCGGAAAATCCTTTCTTATCGGATGCCTACGTCATACAAAGAACACACCCTCCACGTTTTAGGTCTCTACATACAGCGGTTTAGGCTGTGCGTTAATCCGGCAGTCAGTCATTTAGGACTTCAGGACAAAGCATTTTATTGACAGTCTACCCTCGTCCGGCGCGGTGATCGTACGTGTTTGTGATTTACGCGCTGCCCGCATCTAGAAAGGGCAATGACCTTCGACGTGTTAAAATGTAGCGGGTGCAACGTGGTAATAAATGAGCTTCTGTCATTTATTCAAAATAAAGTGGAAATAATGAAGGATGACAGTATCGTGAACCTATGTGCTACCACCTTTTCGGAGGAAGAAATTGTTAAAGCGAAGAACTTGCTATTTGAATCAGTCAAAACAGGCCAACGAAATGTTGCACGCAAGAAAAGTGGTAAAAACCTGGAAGATATGATAAGTCTCATGAGAAATATACACCCAGATGAAATACCCATATTCGTTGCTCGCGACTTACATAAACTCCCGCCGGTTACGTTTGACCATATTGATTGCACTAGGTTGCTGAAGGACGTTATTAGTCTGCAAAGAGAAGTTAAGAACATACATGAAACCTATGCAACGAAGAAGGATTGTGAGTTGTTAAAACAGGATTTTTTATGCATGAAGAATGCTTCACTGTTAAATAATAATATGGAATGCCCTAATTATGTGAATATGAAGAGAGGCGCTCATAATTATTTAAATCAAGGGAGTTTTGAAACGAATTGTCAAGACAGCGGGCCGTTTGGAATAGTGCAAATATTAGAAAATAAAAAATCAGCTGATGAGAAGTCATTAACACCGAAGCGGTTAACAACTCCGATCAAATGCATCAAGCAACAAAGCCATTTGCCTTCTCCCTCTCACCCGTGTGATATGTCTATCGTTGTCGCGCGGCGGGATTCGGCTGTGTCGCCGAACACTTCCGAACAAGGATGCGCCTGCGAGTATGATTACCGGCACGGGGAGGTAGGTGCCGCGGTTTCGGTTAAAAATATTATTATTTCAAATGCGCAACAGACTTCTCAATCAAACAAGTATGTGCCTATGCATGGGGATCGGGGGCGCTCGGAGGCCAAAACTGCGGTTTCTGACAATGTTGGCGGGTCGAGTTTGGTGCGAACGCCTGACAAACCGGTTGCGGTAGGGCGTGACGGTTCGGTTGAGCGTATACCGCCGATACGTAAACCTAAACCGAACTATAGCGATGTTACTAAGACTGATGGTGAATGGAAACAGTCTCCATTGAATGAAAAATGGGTTACCGTGCAAAGAAAGCGATTAAAAAATAGATTTATTGGTCGTACAGGCAATGCTGAGGCAATAGGAAAATTTAAAGCGGCCGATATTCGAGTACCGATATTTATAAATAATGTTGATATAAGTGTTACGCCACAAGATATTACACAGTATATTTATGAAAAAATTCAAGTACATGTAGAATTGGAAAAAATTGAATCAAAGTTTAAAAAGGACTACAATTCCTACAAGATATTAGTCCCACGTCGTTATTTTACGAGTTTTATGAATAACAATCTGTGGCCCGACGGAATTACTTTTCGCCGTTTTGTAGACTTCAGTAAGAGAAGGGATTGTAGTATGCCAAATGACCTACTATGAGTGTACCTCCGCTGTCATCCGAATTAACTGTGGTGTCCTTTAACTGTAAGTCAGTGAAAAGGTCAGTGGAGGGGGTTAGAGAGCTATGTAAAATAGCGGATGTTATAGCGCTTCAGGAAACATGGCTCCTACCGCACGATATTGGGTACCTTGGTTCTATTGACACTAATTTCGACTTTACTGGTGTGTCGGCTGTGGATACCTCCTTAGGTGTTTTAAGGGGTCGACCCTTTGGGGGCGTTGCCTTATTATGGAAGAAAGGAGTTTTTTACGTCAGTAAAGGTTATAAAGTGTAATAGTGTTCGTCTGACGGCGATTAGTGCTTGCGTGGGGGGGAAGTCGGTACTAATATTCTCAATATACATGCCAACGGACGATGAGAATAATCTAGTTGAGTTTACTGAATGCCTTGGCGAATTAACTTCTATTATTGAGGATCAGGAGGCGGATCGTATTTTTGCCCTCGGGGATTTTAACGCTCATTTGGGTGAACGTTTTTTTGCGGAGCTTTGTGACTTTTGTACAGAACAGCGTTGGCGATGTGCTGACGTAGAGTGGTTAGGTAGTGACTCTGGGACGTATACGTATGTGAGTGAGGCCCATGGTTGTAGAAGGTGGTTAGATCACTGCCTGGTCACGGAGTCAGTGTGGTCGACGGTAATTAGTGTTAGTGTTAATTATGATATTTATTGGTCGGATCATTTTCCTTTAATCATTAAATTTAAAACTGACATAAGGCTAAATAATAATAATTATAATGTTAATAAGACGCATATTAGAAATAATGTAGTGTGGGGGGTACGAGATAATCTTGAAATAACAATGTATAATGAACTTTGCTGTAAATATTTAAGACAAATTGATTTCCCTATAGAATTGTGTAAATGCTGTGATAATTATTGTACTGACATATCTCATCATATAATAATTGACAAATTGTATTTTAAAATAATAGAAGCTTTGCAGAATGCCGCCTTAATGAGTTGTAGTGATAGTATAAGGAAACATAAAAAGGTCGTGGGTTGGAATAAATATGTAAAAGAAGCGCATACTGTGGCTAGATCTTGTTTTCAACAGTGGGTAGCCTTCGGTAAACCTTCGTCTGGACCTTACTACATGGAAATGTATTATTCACGAAAAAGGTTCAAGGACAAACTTAAATGGTGCCAAGACAATCAGGAACTTATTAAAATGAACATTTTGGCCACCCACCATAAAGAAAAAGATTTTGGAAAATTTTGGAAGCAAACTAAGAAATTCAATTTCAAAACAAATATACCTAGCTGTGTTGAAGGGTTATACGAACCCATACTGGTGGCCAATATGTTCAAGGATTATTTTAGGGTTGAAAGTCCACTTGGGGTGCAGCAGGTGTTCCCCGCTGAGGAGTGTGATGGACATGGAACTGATCAGTTGGTGCGTTTCTCCTTGAAGGAGGTTAGGAAGGTGGTTAGTTCGCTGACTGGGGGTAAGTCACCGGGTCATGATGGCCTCAGCGTGGAGCACCTGCGGCATGCAGGAGACCACCTTCCTCGGGTACTTAAGCTTCTGTTCAACCTCTGTATTAGTCATTGTTATCTTCCGAGTGACCTCATGAAAACAATTGTTGTGCCGATAGTTAAAAACAAGACTGGGGATGTCTCCGACAGGTCTAACTACAGGCCAATTTCTCTAGCAACAGTTGTAGGTAAAGTGCTGGATGGTCTGCTTGACGGTGTGCTATCTGCACACATAGAGACTCAGGATGCTCAGTTTGGCTTTAAGCCCGGCCTGTCAACAGAAAGTGCAATTCTCTGCCTCAAGCACATCGTTCAGTATTACACTGGGGGAAAAACTCCTGTTCTGGCCTGTTTTTTGGATCTGTCGAAGGCATTCGATCTAGTCTCTTATGATATTTTATGGAGGAAGCTGAGAGGTGATACAAGTACGCCGGGGGGGGTGATCAATCTGTTCCAGTTTTGGTATAAGAACCAGTCCAATCAAGTGAGGTGGGGGCATATGTTGTCGGACGTGTATAGATTGAACTGCGGGGTTCGACAGGGTGGGTTAAGTTCACCGAGGCTTTTTAATCTATATATAGACGAACTGATAGTCCGACTCAGCAGTACCGGTATTGGGTGTTCGATCGGTGGCGTAACCGTAAACAATATTAGTTACGCGGACGATATGGTGCTGCTGTGTCCGGCTGTCAGTCCCCTTGTTAGGCTCCTGAAAATTTGTGAGGAGTATGCGAGGACCCACGGCCTTAAATATAATACAACTAAAAGTGAGCTACTTCGTTTTAAGGTTAATAACAGAGTTCCAGAACCTATTCCAGATATTCACCTATGTGGTACTCCCCTGAAGAGAGTGAGTAAATTTAAATATCTTGGGCACTGGGTCAATGAGAATCTCCAGGACGATCTAGATGTGGAGAGGGAACGCAGGGCCTTGGCTGTACGCTCCAACATGATAGCCCGCAGGTTTGCGCGTTGTGAGGGGGATGTCAGAACGACTCTCTTTAGGGCGTTCTGTCAGACCTTTTACACGTGCAGCTTGTGGGCAAAATGCACTAAAAAGACGCTTAAGGCCTTGCGGGTCCAATATAACAACGGGTTCAGGATGCTGATGGGACTGCCACGCTGGTGTAGTGCATCTGGGATGTTTGCGGGGGCAAGGATCGACAGTTTTAGTGCGATTCTTCGCAAGAGAACTGCCTCCCTGATGTGCCGGGTGCGTGACAGTCCCAACAGCCTCCTGCAGCTGGTTTGGACTGACCCTGCCTGTGCGATGAGTAGGCACTGGAACTCTGTGCATATGGAGTCCAGGGGTGGCATTTATAGTTTAATGTAGTAATAAGCCCTATTTTACTTACTTAATAAATAACATAGCTAATAAGTCATGTAAACTAACACAATATGGACTTGTTCTGAATTAAATTATTATTATTATTATTATTACAGTGGTGGTCATACAATTAAGAACGATTTGAAGTTTCCGATTTTTTTTTATCTAAATCATGTCATATGTCTAGTTGTGTTCCTTCTTAGAAGTAACAAGTTATGTTATAAAATAGCCACATGGATAGAGCAAACAGGATTAATAATAATAGTGTATAATTGCTAACATTTTTTTTTACAAATTTTATTTGTTCTCTATACTAATAAATTCAAATAGTAATGAAGCTGGACAAATAATTAAGAACGATTTATTAAACTGCTCGAGAGTTGTTTTATATGAAACTTAGATTAAATAAATCATATTAATGTGAAGTTGGTATAGAAAAAAAAGCAATTTAATACATTTGAACTAAAATTAATAGTTAGTAGCATGTCCACGGCTTTTAATTATGGCTTTACACCGGCGAGGCATTGAATCTATCAATTTTTGACATTTCGCAAGAGAAAAAGAGTTCCATTCTTCTAAGAAAACGTCGTACAGCTCTCTCAAATTGCCACACTGTCGATTTGAAACCTTTTTCTTGACTTCGCACCAAAGATGATCTATTGGGTTAAGATCTGGGCTGTTGGCTGGCCAATCTAAGACTGAAACTGATTGTGATGTGAGGAATTCCTTAACGGTGCGTGCAGTATGCTTTGGATCATTGTCGTGCTGGAATGTCCAAATAACCGGAAGCACGTCTTCGGCATATGGTAACATTGTTTCTTGCAGTATATTTTTGTATTGGAATTGATCCATGTTTCCTTCTATCAGCCTAACAGGTCCAACGCCATGTCCAGAAAAGCACCCCCAAATTTTCACATTTCCCCCGCCATGCTTTAATGTCACTTTTGTGTACTTTGGGTCGAATGCTTTATTCGGAGGGCGTCGTACATATCGTTTTCCATCAGAACATACCCTATTTATTTTAGTCTCGTCAGAAAAAAGAACGTTTTTCCACTGTTTGACTGTCCAGTTTTCATACCTTCTTGCAAATGCAAGTCGGGCTTGCCTATGACATCGTTTCAACATAGGCACCTTCCTTGCTATCCTTCCGTTCAACTTATTTTCTACCAAACGCCTTCGAATAGTGCGTGCAGAGATTGCTGAAGGGTTGTTTTCGCCAAAATATTCTTTTCTCAACTCATTAGACCCTTTAAAAGGATTTTGTTTTGCCAAACGAACGATATTTCGATCATCTCGACGAGATGACTTTCTCTGTCTAGGTCCACGCGGAACGTTTGAAGTAGTTTGATACGTGGAAAAATGCTTTACGGCATGGAAAACCATTGTTTTTGAACATTGCAGATGGTCGGCTATCTTTTTATACGACCAATTCTTCTCGCGAAGTTTTATTATTACTTCTCTTGTAGATTTATCACAACTTTTATTTTTCCCCATTGTTTTTATACGAAGTAATCACTTTTAAGACTTTAACAGCACGAAATGGCGACCAAATTATACGAATAATAATCTACAACCACAGAGCCACACAGTGTTCTCTATTTAAATTTGAAAAAACAATAAACTATTCAGCGTTCTTAATTACGTGACCAGCCAGTAAGTACTAATACTAGGTTCAGATCGAATGTATAAAGTTTCTCTATTAATTTTTTAGCCAACAATGTTGCATAAATGAATGTACCGGTAGTACGGAAAAGTTTTGCAATACCGAGAGAAATAAAAAAAATACGGGCAATTAGTTATACTTGTTACTTTGAAAAAATCATCTCAATAAATAATCGTTCTTAATTATATGGCCACAACTGTATATGTATTTGCATTGCACCAAGCTTTTTTAAAAAGGTTGAACTCGCATAAAAGCTTCATCATCATCATCATTTCAGCCGTAGGACGTCCACTGCTGGACATAGGCCTCCCTCATTGACGTCCAATCATTACGGTTGGAAGCGACTTGCATCCACCCTGAACCTGCGGCCTTCACCAAAACGTCCGTCCATCTCGTTGGTGGACGTCCCACGCTGCGCTTGTAAAAGCAAAAGCTTGGTGAAATGCAAATACTTAATACATATAATTAGCTATTATCAGAGATCAGATCAAGACGTGGTTGACAAACGTAGACAAAAATGGTTTGCAATATTTGAAGTTTCGTTTCGTTTACAATGTGTCAAAATAAAATGTAATTTAAATCAAAAGCACTAAGGAGTATTGATATCAACTTCGAAGCAAATCACCCCCAAAATAACTTTCTACTACTTTTTGACCCCGTCAAGGGATGAATTTCAATAAAATACGAAATACGTCTTCCATCAATTTTGTTAAAGAATGTTTATGCAAAATTTGAAGTAGATTGGACCAAGGAATCACGATGTCTCATACAAACTTTGCCCCCCTTTTTTACCCCCTTAGAAGTAGAACTACGGAAAATCCTTTCTTATCGGATGCCTACGTCATACAAAGAACACACCCTCCAAGTTTCAGGTCTCTACGATCAGCGGTTTAGGCTGTGCGTTGATCCGTCAGTCAGGACAAAGGATTTTATATGTATAGATAGATGACAAAAGCCGTAAAACAAAAAACATTTGTTTAAGTGGTAGGAGTTTAGGGTTAAAAGGATGCTAGTGAATTACAAATAACCCTGTATACCGAACCCTTTTCCAGGCTCCGTATATTTAGATACGCCACTACAAAATTAATCATTGTGTTTGTTTACCTATGCAGTATTCATTTAAAAGCAAAGCATATTTTAAACAAATTCAATAGTATAAACGAAGTTTCATTTCCTATTTATCTCATACTTAAAAACTAGATAATGTGTAGTACTATATTTCGTAAATTTGTAACTTTTTGTATGTTGGTAAATAAAAATTTATTTTATTATTTTTATTACCATATTGTAAACGAAGTACGATCGAATATTTGTGTAGATTTATGTGGTCGCTACGACTGGAAAAAAGTTAACCCTGGGTTAGTAGTTAACACGGAGGAAAGTTAAATCTGGTCAGCGCAAGCCTACCTAATCTTTCCGCTGCTACGGCCCGGCCACGAACTCGCGTGTTTGGCGGTGCGGTAAGCGTTTTATCAGTTCGTTGCGTGTGCCGCCAGGTAACCACTGTACGGCGAGCGTCTCGGCCGCGCAATGAACACAGAAAACGCTCGCCGCGCCGCCAAGCGCGCGAGTTCGTGGCCGGGCCGAGCAGCAGTACATCCTGCCTGCCAACCTTCTAGTAATTATTAGATACGGGAATCTATCGGTACCGGTGATTAATTACCATAAGGTGATACTCTTGCTGGTTTCCCTGCATATTTCATAGGGGGGGGGAGGACTTTTTATTTTATATAAATTGCACTCTAAAAACACCTGTACTGTACATTACATATTATTTAAACAATATCTACTGCATAGATAGTGCAAGCATTATAGTTAGATGAATTAGCACCTTCCATGTCGTGACACAAAGCATTGGTTAGACCGATTAAACAATGAAAATCGTGTGCCTACGCCTTTACGTTTATTTCTAAACTTTTAAATCATGAGTACCTACTCACGAACACATTCCCTGGTTCTTATTGTCTGAAACATATTTGATGAAGGAACATGATATACTAGGTATAGTCAAGGTCGCAAATAATCTGTAAAATCATCGCTTCAAATATTGTGTACAAACATTTTTAGAATCTTGGTAACGTACAGTCACGAGCATTAATATATATACGTTTCCTAATTTGCAAAATAATATATCTATGTAAGATTTCTTAACTAAATACCCATACATAACGTTCAAAATAATGTATCCAAAAAACCCACCACAGTAATGTACACGATATTTGTAGCAAAATTAAGTCAACAACCTCGATCACAATATTGTATACGCCATTGCTCCCTTTTTGAAATATACGTGACAGTTTCTAAATAATGTCTACAACGCAGTATCATTAATATGTAAACAATTA
Source organism: Archips xylosteana (assembly GCA_947563465.1). NCBI lineage: Eukaryota > Metazoa > Arthropoda > Insecta > Lepidoptera > Tortricidae > Archips > Archips xylosteana. The sequence continues at coordinate 11,059,529 of OX387362.1, read as the reverse complement.
AGTTTGGTTCATTTTTCATAACAATGTATACGCGTGGTCTTAGCGTTGCTCGTAATTTGCAAGGAAAGGCGACAGTCATTTTTATTTTTTTGTGAATCTACCCTCAAATGAATGAAGTATAAGAGATAGATGCAGATCAAATATTTCAAATTTGTCTAGGTCACGTTTGTTTGGATGTGTCACACACAATAGATGTGTTATGTGGATTAACACATAGGATAAATTCGGGAAAATGTGAAATTCCCGCGCGATAGGAATAAGTGAATTCTATAGAAAGTTAAATTGTCCCTGAATGAAAAAGGCTTATTTTTTCCCGGGAAAGTGCAAAGTTCCCGCGGGATAGAAATATTTTTTTAGATCGATATAAAAAACTTTCACTAATAGAAAAGCTACAGTTCTTGACTGACATTGGATAACTACTTTTCCCCCGGGAAAACGCAAAATTCCCGGGGCACAGAAATAAGAGAATTCTACATTTAGACAAATCAAAAATCTTTCACTCATAGAAAGCTGCACTATTTTTGATTGACGTAAGCTGCTTTTATCCCGAGAAAGTATAAGGTTCCCGCGGGATTATAACTGTTTTGACCTAAGTATTTTGAAAATTCTTAAATGACAATCAAAGGCAGTGTATACATCTACCTATTAGTGACAGATTTTTTTTTAAATATGTTTCGAAATTGAATTAATTACTTATGTCCCGCGGGAATTTAAATGTTGGGAAAACCATTCTATATCCTTTCCCTGGACTCAAACTGTATATATACCAAATTTCATTTAAATCGGTTCAGCGGTTCGGTATTATATCCCCATACAAACATTCACCTCCCTTTTTGCCCCCTTCAAGGGTGATTTCTGAAATAAAAATCACCTTTGTCCTTTCCTGGCATTCAAATTATCTGTATACCAAATTTCATCCAAATCGGTAAAGCGGTTTAAGCGTTAAGAGACAGACACACTTTTGCATTTATAATTAACTAGCTTTTGCCCTCCGTCCGCGTGGAATTAGTAATTTGGGCAGCTTATTTTTTTTATGCAATTTGCTTTTTCATCAATTATGGCTCTCCTTAGTTCCTTCCGGAAGAACTGAAACTTCCTAATAAACCAACCCGCTCCCAATCAGCCCCCAGCCTGCTCCTAACCCGCCCCCAACCCGCTCCCAACCCGCCCTCAACTCGCTCCCAACCCGCCCCCAACCCGCTTTCAACCCGCTCCACTCCGCTCCGCTCCGCTCCTATTGTCCGCTAACTGGGCTATCTAACACTGAAAGAATTTTTCAAAACGGAGCAGTAGTTCCTGATATAGCGCCTATAGAAAGAAGTTTTACTTCAAAAACCCCCGATTTTGAAACATTCTTCCGCTCCACTCCGCTCCGCTCCGCTCCTATTGGTGTTAGCGTGATGATATATAGCCTATATAGCCTTCCTCGATAAATGGGCTATCTAACACTGAAAGAATTTTTGAAATCGGAGCAGTAGTTCCAGAGATTAGCGCGTTCAAACAAACAAACAAACTCTTCAGCTTTACAATATTAAAATAGATATAGATAGATTAAAGAAAGAAGAAAAGAAGCTCTATATCTTGAACCGTAATAGCTAAACATTTCTGTGGCCGCGGCCGCTATAACAACAAATACTAATCTATATATATACATATATAAAATAATACAATAAAGTTAAAAACTAAAGGGGGTCGTCATACAACAAACGTGTTTTTTCAGCGTTTTTAACTCCGGCGACGTACCTACGTTTGCCTAGCTTTAAGTTTACGATTTTGGTGCTTACATTTTTCGATTTTTTACTGAACAGTTTTTTTTTCCGCGTGGGAAATACGGCCCAAGCCCTCTCATCCTGAGAGGAGGCCTGTGCCCTGCAGTGGGACGTATAATAGGCTGGGATGATGATGATGATGATTTAAAAAAACTCTGTACGGAGGTAAGAAACCCTTCACAGACGAATCCGACTCGCACTTGACCGGTTTGTATAATGACTTAAGAAATGAACAAAAATGTTCCAATCATTGTATTGGTATACATTGTTATGAAATATTGAGCAAACATAATTGTTTACATATTAATGGCACTGCGTTGTAGACATTATTTTGAAATTATAACTTATATTTCAAAAAGGGAGCAATGGCGTATACAATATTGTGATCGAGGTTGTTGACTTAATTTTGCTACAAATATCGTGTACATTACTGTGGTGGGTTTTTTGGATACAATATTTTGAACGTTATGTATGTGTATTTAGTTAGGAAATCTTACATAGATATATTATTTTGCAAATTAGGAAACGTATATATATTAATGCTCGTGACTGTACATTATATGTATGTATTTATGATCTTGTCTGTACAGTTAGGCATAGTTTAAAACATTTGACGACCCCTGCTATATGAGTTCCCACAAACTTTACATCAGTGGGCTAGTGCGACCCCTATAAACTATATCGCGCATCGAATCTGTCTGTACTTAGAATGATAAGATAAGACGTGGACTACAACAAAGGACAGAAGTCTGTTTACTTTTAGATTAGCACGTGCAAAATTTTATAAGGTAGTGTGTGTTAAACTGGGTATGTATTACGATACCGAAGTACAAAAGACCGAATGTATTAAAACATCGAATGGGTCAAAAGACCGACACGATTTATTTCTGAAACCGTTAACTTTTTAAGATTGTTATAAAACAAACCTAACCCAACCTAATGGGTTCTGTATGATGCCGTTTTAATAAATTCTGAAAAGTTTACGGTTTCAGAAAAAAATCGTGTCGGTCTTTTGACCCATTCGATGTTTTAATACATTCGGTCTTTCGTACTTCGGTATTGTAATACATACCCGTTAAACTACTGGCATCTGATTCACGGCCAGGGGGGCTACTACGAAATTCGAATTTCGTATCGTGCCGTCCCTTTCGCTATTATGTTTCATTCATTATGTATTATTAATTAATTAAATACTATTAGCGTGAACGCAATGCCATGATACGAAGTTCGAAAATCGAATTTCGTAGTAGCCCACCCAGGGCCTGGGTAGGGCTCAGGCCTTCTACGATATTCGATTTTCGAACTTCGTATTGTGCCGCTCCGTTTACACTAATAGTAGGTATTAAACGAAATGTGAAAGAGAATTGCGTAGTAGCCCCCAGACTTGTTTTCCGCTAATGAGGGTAGTTGTTCGTTAGGCAATGTTATAATATTATAGTCCTTCATTTGAAATACAGTTAAACACTTTGCTCTTAGATTTGATTCCAAGGAATGCATTAATGCTACTGCCTTAATCATAAAACGGTATAAAAGTAATTCGAATGGTTAGATTAGTTTCTAAAACTATTTTGTTTTAAGTTTAAATTAGACAAAGGAGTATATTTTTAAGTCGTGATTATCTTATCTTATCAAAATACACGCGTGACGTGAAGTGTCTATAAACAACAATCTAATTATGGCATAGACAAAAATACGCGGTAACCATAGGCAACCGAGTCTAGCCGGCTTTTTCATAACCTGTCTTTGGACGCCATCCAAATCAGTTTACACAAACGCGTATGATCAAATGAATGATGTAACTGTGATGTGTTGAAATTGAATGGAAACCAATGCTAAACTTTATAAATAAGTACAAAGCGATAAGGGCATGAAACGGGGGTCAAATTCCAACCACGAACGAAGCGCGCGATGTCTGTAAGGTATTTACAGCTGTTGTGCAATAAAACAATCATACTGACCTTTCAGGCTTAGTAATCTGAAGCACTTCACAAATCCTGCCATTTTGGTAGTCACTATTGCCAAGAGATGCTTTAGTAAGTTGTAGTTAGGGACTTGTTGTTTGCAAACCTGTTAGCCATGACGTGCCGTGTACCCAGCCGTCTGGCGAACTGTCAAACGCCTTCTCCTCTATGTAAATGTAATCGCCCAGCACCAACTCGAGTTCGTCGCTCGCTATCGGCGAGTAACCTTGCGTTACTTTATGTACCTGGTAACAGTGGCAGATTGTAACTGGCATTGTTCTCGCCAAATCAAAACGATAAGGCGATAAATCTAAGATAAGGGATAGTTTATTGTTTACATTGCTTTATTGGAATTAACAAGGCGAGGCGAACCTTTTGCAACTCGTTTAATAATAGCTTTAGCAATTTGTTTGTCGTCTGCGTATTGTTTCTATTGCTTTTGTTTAATTAGCTTAATGGTGAGTTATTGCCGGAAATGTTGGCGGTTGAAAACAGATTGACGCAAACATAACAACTATTGAGCAGCTAATCTGTTTAGGAGGTTACAAATCGTCTTGCTATTGGACGCGTTGTGGAAATGGAAATAGAGCGACCACAGAAGTACGGCTAGGAGGCCGCGCGTACACAGATCCTTAGAAGGTAAAAATTGATTGACAATCACGCTAAGTGCGGATTCCAATTTTAAAAATATTTCGTACTACCCACATTTTCTCAAAAAAATTTGGCTATTATATACGAAATTGTTTTTCCCAATCCGCACTGTGCCCTGCAGTGGGACGTATGTAGGCTGGAATTATAATGAAATGATGTAGATTGTAGTTAACTTGCTTTTTAGGTATTGATTTATATTTACATTTTGTATCTGTATATGATTTGACTTGCATTATCCATAATTATTATCATTTACAATCTTGTATTAAGTAAATTCAGAATTAACATTATTTCAGGTAATTTCTGTTACATCTGGATCTTCACGATACACGCTGTGCCTAGTGTGGGAATCACTGTTTCTCTTGTATTGTTTAATTTATTTTTTAAGGTCAATAAATACATTTGACCTTTGAATTTGATTTGAAAATATGCAATTATAAAGATAATTTCAGTGGGAACGTATCAAAAAATATAAAGTTTAAAACGAATAATGGACGAAATACATAATGGTCATAATACATACTAAAATTTTCCAGGAAACTATTGATTATATGCACTTTTTTAATCGTGCAATCTACAGATTGGTTTAGGTTAGGTTTATTTTATGAAAATCCTGTAAAGTTGAGAATTTCCAAGAAAATTGCTTTATATCAAATGACCATTATGTATTTCGTCCATTATTATTTTTAAACTTTATACATTTTGATACGTACCCAATTTCAGTACCTACCTCATGGTTAGCAAACTTGGGGTCCCTGGAGTACAGTCTGAGCTCCCAGTGGGCAGCCTCAAGCGGCCGCAGTTCTCCCACTAGAGCCTTCAGTGCGTCGAAAGCCGCCACCTCGAAGTGGTACGCCAATGTTATATGCAGCGATTTTACGTGAGCTTCCAAGTTTATTGCTAAAATACACATTTAACTTAAAGCTTCTTTCAGACGGAGTGGGAAATATCGTGCGAGTTTCATTAGATAGAGGTGCCGCGCGGCTATGAACCTCGCAAGATATTTCTCGCACCATCTAATTGAGGCTTAAGAACTAAAAAATGTATGTTGTGTAAGTGATCACCTCAAATTATAACAATCTTGTTTTAATGTAGCAGGATTAACGCAATGGTTGTATCTTAGTGACGGTACCTCACACACATTTCATCATACAAAACTGTATTTTGGTTATAAAACTTGAAAAGGAACTGCTTTGGAAGTGAACATTTACATGCAATTCATAAAAATAATAGTCAGTCAGATTAACTTTAAGTAACAAAAATATTGAAGTATGTACATAACATTATAGAAAGAAAAAATAATAATTATTATAATTATAACATGCAGGATGCACTAAGAGACAACAGTTTTGTTGTATGTTGATGATTTTTAAATTATGATTCAGTAAAATGACACTAATTTGGATGGACCATTACTTAATCATATCATAACCAGGAAAGTTGCAAAGGTAGTTAAAAAATTGGGTAGTTGAGTTAATGTAATTGAGAAGTAATAATGAATCCATTGAAATTAGTTTCATTATTAATTATTGATGGTATGATTTAAACACATAAATAATGACAGAAAATTCATGCTTTTATTTACCTGTGCTACTGCATGCAGTCTTCTACCATCTGTCTAGCTAGATTACTGATAAATAAAAAGGTTAACAAATTAAATAAACAATACAGATAGCAAATACTGGACTACTCTTACATTTAATCGGTTTCTCTTGGGGCATAGTACACCAGGGGAAACAAGTTCCCAGTGCATCCAAGTGTTCATATGTATCCATGGACACTCCCACTGCACACAAATAATTTATGCAAGTAATGATGCTCAGTATTTTTAGGGTTCTGATTTCTAGCATAAAAATTGAGAGCTTATGATATAGGGGTCTAGCTTTACCTTATTATGGATTAGATTACAAATTTAGAACTTAACTGGGGACAGTTGATTTTCCATTTAGCTCTTATTTCAGACTGTTTATTATTTTCAGTTATTATGGGACCAGGACATATTCATTTACATATGAGAATAATATGAACCTTGTCCAAAAAGTATATGTACCTACTGGGGCTCTCATTGAGATAGGATAGACTAGTAGGTTTAAAAAAAGTAAAAGAACTTTTTGAGGTCTACTTGCAAAACAAACATTTTTTTTATTGAGGAATTACTTCCTGCTAGCATGTCACTCAAAAGTCCCTATTCAAAATTCAGTACAAATACTTTATAGATGTGCTTCATAAACTACATTCAGATTGCCATTGCTGTCATTTTAGGGTTCCTAAAGTCCAGACTGGTTTAATCAAATAATTCTCATGTTAGCGCCATCACCAATATTGATCCTTTCATATCTTGGATAAAAATACAAGGTAGAAAATGTTTTCAACTTTACAAAATCTAAAAAAACTAAAATATTAATCAGAATATAGTAAATTTACTAACACAATGAAGAGACCTGTTTGACATACTGAACTGCAATTTTTTTCAGGTACTCTGCATGTTCTTCTGAGACGAAAAGACCCATGAAATTTTGTGAAATATAGGGATCCAGTTTGATGGGGCACGCAGGGGGATCCCCCACAGTTTCAACAACATTTTTCACTGTTTTACCCAGCTGCAGAGATGTCTCATCCGGAGCCTGAAAAACACTGTTTATGATACTTTTGTACATATATTATTAAAATATTGCATCAATACTTTACTTCTCTTTTTATAGACTTTACAAACATCTTTTATTTTTGATTTCAAAATACATAAGTGGATCATTTAACATTTTTTTTACATTTTTCATGGACACTGAATATTTATTTTATGAATAAAGGTCCTACCTTAAAAAAAGATACCAGCGTAATATGGGGTGGGAAATGATGCGCCCCATTCCAGCCTAGCTTCTTAGACTTTTCCCAGAACTCATGGAGCTGAGTGAGCATTGCACCGGTCGGGTTGGCGTACAAGATGTACTCGCGAGGCTCGTCGGCGTCGATCAGGGCGTCGTTGACGTGCGTCAACAGCCAATCCGACGCCAACTGAACACTACGATTACCTGTAGCTGCAAGAGCTTTCAACCTGCAACATAGTATAAACTATTAGTAGTTAAAGAAAGTTTTAAAAGATGACTCAGAGATCCTAAACTTACGCCCGGTGTTTTGGAAATCCCATCTGCAGAAGTATCTGTAGCGGCGAAGCATCCTGTTTAGACGGCTTACTGGATGGAGAGATTTTCCTTGGTGGAAGATTAGCCATTGTACTGAGCTGGTTAAATAGGCGCCTCATAAAAAAACGACGCAGAACGAAAACAATGTAGACTCAACGCAACGCACACAGCGTCGCTCGCTGCGATTTCGGACAATTTCAATTATATTGATAATAAACCAACCGTCAGCCGTCAGTCAAGTCAATCCGTCACTGTCAATGTCATGACTTTTTTATTCATTCCTCCAGGGTTAGTTGAAGGTATATATCCATACAGCCATGTGAATTATTGGGTCTCGGCATTCTCAAGCCTTCCACAGATCGTAGCGGGGGTGTGCGGGCGATGCCGACGGAGCTTGCCCAGCGCGTTGAATAAAACTGAATCATATATATGGTCACACCCGGCAGTGCGGAATAACGTATATGATTCGGTGTTATACAACGCGCTGTGCATGTTCCGTAGGTGTCGCGCGCACCCCCAGGGGGGGCACACTTACATATATCCATTACTCTCCTCCCTCCTCCTCCTCTCCCCCACCACGCCACAGGAGAATGTTTAAGTAATAGGAAAAACTGCACTAAATACCTACTTCTTACAATCTATGGCTGCTGTCTGTCACTGTCAGTGTGTCAGTTGTCACTGTCAGTCAGTCAAATCCCAATAAAATAATTGGTGATAAAAGGTGACCAAATTTCCACATTTCTTCGAATAAAATTTCGTTATTTGATTGATATACATAATCTAAAATGTATCTCAGATATTTTTTGAATGAAAATGGGGACCGACAGTATACTTTGGCCGTAAGTTTTATTTATCTTCACAACTTAACCTTACTGTTACTATTCCACACGTGTTTGTTTTGTACTCAATGATGCTTTGTTTTTTTTTACTAGACACTCGATCCCACTGGAAAACCGACGTTGTCTGCTCATCCAGGTAATCTTAATATTTTTGTTTAAGCTCAATAAGAAAAACACTAGAATATAACCCTCCGCCTGACGCAGTTGGGTAAAAACGCTGAAAACATGGCGTCAGTATTAATTAATAACTGTTTGGTAGCTTTTTAAACATGTCCTCAGTTAAGCTGTGTATTTAATGATACCTAAATAAATAGTTGTGTATTTTGTTTCAGCTCGTTTTTCTCCTGAAGACAAGTATTCGCGACAACGGATTATAATTAAAAAGAGATTTGGTCTCCTCATCACACAGCAACCGGAACCTATCCACTAATTCCTAATCATAATGAAATAATGTTTCTAAGATTACTTTTGCCTCATTTTACTGAAATGCTATGTTTATTTGTACATCATGTGTCCAAAGTAATAAAATAAACACTTTATAATGTATTATAATAAAATAAACCTATAGTTTTACTGATTTCAGATGAGAAGTAATGTAATTTCTTTAAAAATGTGAGATTTATTTGAAGTAGCATTATTCTTCAAAAGCAAATGAAGCAAAAGTGTTAATTGTAAGTAAACTAAAGCTAAGTATATTCAAATAAACAAACAAGATTTAATTTGTTGCCTTTAATTTTATTCAACAACTAAAACCTTGCTACTACACTACCACAAGCTCATTCTCAAAGCTATAATAAATTTTATTATGCTGTCAAAATGCAAAACCCCTTCCTATGGATTTTGTATAGTAATACAGAACTGCAATGTCACTTGTTAGCCATCCCATTTGATGAACTATTGATTCTTATTATGCTATGCATTGATTTAAAAATAATCTTGTTTGGGTTAAAATTAAATGGTTGTTAATCAGAGCAGAGCCTTAAAATTATTGGTTACTAACTTTTGCCTAAAACTATGTCTGCAACGAACTTGTTTATCAGTATCCCATGGGAACTGTGCTATTTTCCATGTTAAAAACGATCTTGTCTTTTCCCAGAACACAAACTACCTATCTCTATTTACGAAATTTCATTTAAATCAGTTCAGTGGTTCAAGCATGAAGAGGTAATGGACAGACAGGCAGCCACACAAAAACAATAATATCAGTATATTCAGTATGAATTGCTGTTTAAATTAAGTTCATAGTTCAAACAAGCAAATCAATCTGTCAAGGGTGAGTCGGGAGTCTTGGACATGACATGGTTTGGGGCTACTAAAATGGTTATTATTCACTGTTGAGCAGAAACATTTCTTACACGCGGATACTCTCGACTTAATTTTATGTCGATAATTTCTTGTTCATTGTATACAAAAAAGATGTAGCCCTAAAGTAAAAAGAGAGAGAGATACAGACAGACAGACATTGTCCAGCAACCTTAGTAGGGTACACCCAAAGAGTATTGTAATATTATATTAAGGTCATGGAAGTAATAAGTACTACGTACAACAGGAATGAACTGTTGTCGCAAAATTGAAGCCGAACGAAAGCTCAGTAACTGTACCTCTTATCCCTCTTTGGCGATGGTTGATTGGTTGGAAGGTTCATGTGGGGTCTATATGAATGTTGTTAATTAGAATTGGTAAGTACTCAGATCAAATAAAAAGTAAAGATATAGCGTTGCGAACAACGAAGTGAGGCAGGTCAAACTACACCAATCCGTGTGCTTACACAGTGGCACGCACACACTTGCAACCAATCTACACCAAAGGCCGTAGCAGGATAAGGGAAGAAAAAATGCCCTTTATGATTAAGAGCTGGTTTTTTTTTCTATAGTTGCTTACATGTAGTAGTACAATTGTATAAAGTTTTGATGAAAAATTCCCAGTGATTCAGCCGGAAATAAATAAAAACCGAATTCTTGAAATATGACTTTTCTCATAAAGTATTGAACTTTATAATACCATCTTTTTTCATTTTGGTTAACTAAATAGTATATATGTTCTAAAAGAAAATTGAGTCTCCATCTTTAACATTTCTGTAAAAAACACGTAAGACAAAACTTCAAAAAAAATTTTTTTTCATTCCTGAATGAGTGACCACTCTAAGTGACATTTCTAAAAAAGCCTTATTTAAAGATCTGTCAGCCATTTTAGTTTGACGGTTAAAATCGAAAAGCAACAGTGTCAAAATTTAAAAAATATGTTGGTTGGATTTTGTTACATTTTATTCTTATACCATTCCAACCCTTGTTCCTCGTAGATAACCAAGTTTGATAACTAGTATTCTACTAGGAAAAATAATTCTTCCTAGCCAATTAGGTTATCAAACGGGATTATTTATTCCTCGTAGAAAACTACGAACATAACATATAATATATTCTAAACTAGAGTTGTCAAATTGAAAAAATAATCCCGTTTGATAACCGAGTTAGCTAGGATGAATTATTTTTCCTAGTAGAATTCCAGTTTATCAAACTTGTTTATCTACGAGGAACAAAAGGGCATTCCAACACCGCCAAATAACTTAAAAATAAATCCTCTTTGTACAAAAATAACAATAAGATTAATTTTTGACATTTACATTAATATTGGCTTGAAAATATATTTATGTCATTTGTCGCCAGTTCAACTTATGAAATAAAACTACCTATCCTTATTTTAATCACTATCGCTATCTTCATTTTTAGGGTTCCGTACCCAAAGGGTAAAAGCGGGACCCTATTACTGAGGCTCCGCTGTCCGTCCGTCCGTCTGTCACCAGGCTGTATCTCGGGAACCATGATAGCTAGAGAGTTGAAATTTTCACTGATGATGTATTTCGGTTGCCACTATAACAACAAATACTAAAAAATGGAATAAAATACATATTTAGGGGGCTTCCATACAACAAACGTGATTTTTTTGCTCGATTTTGCTCGATATTGATAACGGCAACAGGTAGACGCTTGAAATATTCACAAAATATTTAATTAGGTTTATATTGACATTAAAAATAAATCATAAAATTAAAATAAAAAAAATATTTAAGGGGGGCTCCCATACAACAAACGTGATTTTTATAGATAATTGTACGGAACCCTTCGTGCGCGAGTCCGACTCACACTTGGCCGGATTTTAAGTTATTTGGCGGTGTTGGAATGGTATAAGAATAAAATGTAACAAAATCCATCCAACATATTTTTTAAATTTTGACACTGTTGCTTTTCGATTTTAACCGTCAAACTAATATGACTGACAGATCGTTAAATAAGGCTTTTTTAGAAATGTCACTTAGAGTGGTCACTTATTCAGGAATGAAAAAAAAATTTTTTTCAAGTTTTGTCTTGCGTGTTTTTTACAGAAATGTTAAAGATGGAGACTTAATTTTCTTTCAGGACATATATACTATTTAGTTAACCAAAATGAAAAAAGATGGTATTATAAAGTTCAATACTTTTTGACAAAAGACATATTTCATGAATTTGGATTTTATTTTTTTCCGGCTGAACTAACGGGAATTTTTCAACAAAACTTTGCACAATTGTACTGCTAGATGTGGGTAACTATAGAAAAAAAAAAACAGCTCTTAATAATAAAAGGGCATTTTTTCTTCCCTTATCCTGCTACGGCCTTTTGCTTAAGTTAGAACCCAAAACGTCAACACTAGTGTTGCCATTATAATGTTTTAGTTACCCTATTATTGGGTAAATGCCGCATATTCTTTTTCATTTTAAATTCTATTCTTTATTAGCACGGCTTAAAAAGTGAGAACGTGACAGGCAACGTAAAGTTATTTGTTTCTTGTAAAAGTTTATCAACGTTTTTTTATTGTAGTAACGATATCAACGTGACACGCAACGTAGTACCTATCGGGGTATTGAGAATTATTATGGCAACACCGGCCTACGCACACATGTTTATAAAACCGGCCTCACTCAGCTGTTCACCGCGCTCTATCTTTACTTTTTATTTGATCTGAGGGTAAGTACCATCGCCCCAGACGTCAGATACCCATTTTCAAAACAAATTTGCTTGCAGCCATTGATGTTTATTGCTATGGATTGTTATGGACAGATGTCTAGCCACTGCACGCAAACTGGGCCTTTAAGGTGGTTATCTGGCGCTTGGGGCGATAGTACAAACATTTTTAAGGTTTTTTAAATTTTTTTTTTAGTGCCTGCGGGTACTTTGACACATTGTTCTTCTATTCTATTCGGTAAAAATGCCGCGTGTCAAAACTGGTGTTTGGGGACATTGGGAAACAATCGATTAAGAAATTAATTTTTATTCGGACTAATTTACACCTACAAACGGACTACACCGATGACATGGAGGCAGAAATTATTGAAATAAATGAGAGTGACAGTGAATAAAAAATAAATAAAATTTAATGATTAATTTCTTATTTTTCTTAAAAAACCCGAAAAAATCGGAAAAAACGAAAACTTCCGAAAAAAACATTTGATTTTTTCCGGCTTTTTCAACGCTACAGGTGTCCGTATTTTATACAAATAAAAGAAAACCTATAAGACAATCGCAAAATTTTTGCGTTAATAAGGCTTTACACGCAGCAACAAATAATATTTATTGCTTTAACATGTGGGTAATAAATTATTATTTATATTTAGAAACATTTTAGAAGTAAATGTTTTTACTTCATTACATTACATCAATCGCATATTGTTCTACAAAAAACGAAAGAATTGAAATCAAATTATTACTACGAAATCCGAAGTTCGAAGTTCGGATCGTGTGGTCCCTCTCACTCTCGTAATAAATACCATTAGCGTGAGCGGAACGGCATGAAACGAAGTTCGAATTTCGCGCTTCGTAGTATAGGGCCAGTTTAGATAGTAGGTCCATGCTATAGAGTCCTAAACGAAGCTGTTTAAGTCTTTGATATTGACGCTATTATTGGGCCAACTGAAGGAAGTGTCATAGTCATTGTGACAGATCGATCTGTAAGTAAGTAAATGTTAGGTTGAAACTGTTGAAATTAGGAATTTTGTTATTGTGTATTAGCTGCTATGCATTGATAAAATTTTATTTATTAAGGGTACACAAATATCACTAACAATAAGATGTCTCATAAACGTGCTGAATTAAAAGTTTATTGGAATAAAATAACCTACGCATATCCAATACTCAACGATACAATATACACCGACTGCACCAACGCCGAATACGATGAAATACAGCAAATCATAATTGGATTAGGCATTTCTGCAAGGATCCGGGATCTAATACTGTTGCACCTGGAGAAATATGTTCGGCAGCACGTAGCGCCATCGTTTTGGTCCAAATTTACCAGTGTTGAAAATGAAATAAAGGGTTTCCAACACTTCAAATCCGCTGTTAATGATTTATACGAGTTTGTTTCTAATGTTATTCCAATGTTGCAGAGGCTGTCTATTTTGAATAGCAGTTGCAGTGACAGTAAACCAATATTTGGCGAAAAAGACGTAATTTTGGGATTCAAACAGTTGTTACGAGCTACATTGCTTTCTCAACTGCCACTAGATTTTCAAGTCATTATTAACCACTTTTATAAAATATCATTCAACATTTTTGATAATGAAAATGAGAGTTCTGACATGAGCGAAGATGCATCATGTGCAGGTTGTTCTAATGAATATTCAGAATGTAACTGTGCATATGTTGTGAAGATGTTTCATGATACCAATAGAAAGCTAATGGATCTTCAGTTGCTTGAAAGACTGACAGGACAAGTTCTTACTAGTTTTATTCAAATGAGAATTGAATCTCATGTTAAAAAGCTGTGCACAGGGACCTTTGAGGTTTCACATATTAGCGCACTGGAGCACTGGCTGGAGACCACAGTCATGTCGTGGCTGACAAGATTTTACTGTGCTGGCTCATCAAAACCTCCTCTGGATGACAAGAACATCCAAAATGCAATTTTGAAGTTCAAGCAGAAGTTGAGCTATTATTTATACCATAGTTATACTAAATTAAGAATAGATCAGCTGTTCAACATTATAATTGAATATCCAGACTCCCAGCCTGCAGTAGATGACATCAAACTGTGTTTAGATAAGACTGACTTAAGATCCACTTTATGTAAAAAGTTGCAAAGTGCATTGGAAACTAGGTTGCTGCATCCGGGTGTGAATACACCAGATATTCTCACAGCTTATGTTTCTACCATAAGAGCGCTACAACATCTCGATCCATCTGGTGTTATTCTAGAAACTGTCACAAAGCCTGTGAGGAATTATCTCAGGAACAGGGAGGACACAGTGCGCAGTGTTGTCAGCAGTCTGACTGAGGAAGGGGCAGGGAGTGAACTTGCTGAGGAGCTGGCAAAGTTTGCTGCAGAAACTGATGGAGACCAAGACAAAGATGATGCCTGGGATGATTGGAATCCTGATCCTGTTGATGCTGATCCAAAAGTAAATGCCAATGATAGAAAAGCAAGTGACATCATATCTATGTTGGTCAATGTGTATGGCAGCAAAGAATTATTTGTAAATGAATATAGGACATTATTAGCAGATAGATTATTGGCCCAAAGTGTTATAAATACAGAGAAAGAAATAAGATACTTAGAATTGTTGAAACTGAGGTTTGGTGAATCACAATTGCATTTTTGTGAAGTTATGCTCAAGGATATATCTGATTCAAAGAGAATAAATGTGCTTATACACCAAGATAGCAACTTTGAAGCACTGAATGAGAAGTTTACCTCAAATGCTATGATTTTATCAGCACAATTCTGGCCACCCTTCAAGGATGAAAGCTTGGAGCTCCCTGATGAAATTAAAAAACATTTTGAAGCATACACTAAATCCTTTGAGGCTCTGAAGGGGAGCAGAACCTTGAGTTGGAAACCCCACCTTGGCAATGTAAATATAGAGATTGAAATAGGTGATAAAAAAATAGATTTGACAGTTTCACCATTCAATGCAACTCTTATAATGCATTTCCAAGACAAGCCTGAATGGACCCTCGATGAGCTTCATCAGGTTATGAAAGTGCCAATAACAGTTCTGAGGCGAAAAATTACATATTGGCAGTCAATGGGCCTTATTACAGAGAAGAGCACCGATTTGTATATGTTAGTTGATGGTTCAGATGCAAACAAGTCCCATGTGTCCACAAATCAAGTTCAGGAGATGATATGTGAAGATGATGAAGCAGAAAGTGTCATGGCGTCAGCACACGACCAGAGGGAAGGGGAACTCCAGGTGTTCTGGTCTTACATTGTGGGTATGCTGACTAATCTAGATTCCCTGCCCTTGGATCGGATTCACCAGATGTTGAAGATGTTTGCATCACAAGCTCCAGGCACTGAGTGCAGCTTGCAGGAGCTCAGACAGTTTCTTGATACAAAAGTCAGAACCCATCAATTAGTGCTTCAAGGCGGCATGTACAAGTTGCCAAAAACATAAAAGACATTTGTATACTACACAAAAGAAAAGAACAGCAAAGTTTAACAAAAACTTTATTTTACATTGTGTTAAATATAAAAATTTGGTTACATTACAATACATAATGAATGTCTGTGGGTTAATTTCTGGAATACTTATCATTCTAGATATTAAGTGACATCTCTTGAATCAATGAATTCAATCAGGCGTAATAATAAAATGTAATAATAAATTAGTGTTTTTTTATTATTTATTTTAACAGTGTAGACACCACCACATTTATTTAATAATGTAAATAACAATTTTAAATTAATACTTAGTGATTTCAATACATAATCTTGTGTCAGTCTTAATATCTATAAAAATACTGATTAAAATTAATTAAGTGGAAGAGTGAAAACAAACAGATACTGGAAAAGAATACAAGCTATCCCAAGTACATTATGAAATGGAATGCATTAGGTAAAGTAATACAAGCATTTTGATGCCAATTTTCATTGATCAGGGTTAAAATAGGTATTAAGGTTTTTCATACAATATTACCTTTTAGTTAGCTTGCCAATGTATGGGCAGTATTAATTATATGTATAAATATAGAACGCGCAGGAATTACTTTTGAACAATTAGGTTTTTTAGATTTTTATTCTAACAGACATTGATCATAAATTCAAGCTCATTATCTTGTCGTTTTTTATGACTGCCATCATAACACTACAACTTATTTAATTAATTAATTATGTATGCAGATCAAAATTAAATAACATTACAATACCAATTATTTTTGTAAGTATATAGAATGGAATGTAGTTTTAGATATTTTTAAATTAGCAAAGACAGTTTCAAAAGAATTAAAGCAAAAACATTGAAAGCATCAATTACACATCAACATTAGTTAAAGATTGAGTAGCTTGTATTAAAACATGGAACAGTTCGTAACTCATTATACTTAGAGTAATAAAAAATATGCCATTATTTGTAAAGCAGGTTTGTTGACTTATTGTTACAGAGAATGGGACAATCCAGTTACAGGTTGACTCACAAGAGCTGGCATGAATGGATTGAACAAAAGTAATGTCACTTTGATATTTTTGTAGGAAAATGACTGAAGCATGACATTTTCATATTTGTGTGAAGTGTATTCCAATAGGTAACACATAGATACTTTTATTTGATCCATTCGTGCCAGCTCTTGTGAATCAACCTGTAACGAGGGAGTTTTTTTCTCTTATTGTAAAAAGATATACCTACTGTAGGTACGCTTATTTGCTTATACCACATCAGTATGCCTAAATAAACCTCTGTGGCTTTTATTACTCCTACTAGTTTAGTATTTTGGAATGATAATATAGTAAATATTGTTTGTTGTTTGAAAGGCAGGATAACATTTAATTAAATAAATGAAAAAAAATATGATGAAAAAGTATTCATCACAGAATCAAAATTGTTGAGCGCTTTGATAAGGAAGAGTATTTTACCTAAATTATAAAGTATTTAAATCGTTCAGTTAGTAAAATGTAGGTATGTTATTTGGCTTTTTTGCTGTACAGTATATTTTGCTGATGTTGCAAACCATAGAAAAAGATCTTGGAATTACATAAAACAACAAAAGCGATATTGATCACGTTAATTTTACAATAAATGTATACAAATGCATAATCAACGATGTATGTATACTTACATGTGTGGAAAACAAGGAATAACAATACAACATGGCTGGCCTAATTTTATAAAACTGTTAATAATTATAATTTTATATTATAACTCATGTTAGAAGGATGATGTCCACTTGAAAAACAAGTTTTAAATCAATAACAACTCAAACATAGTTGGCGTTAAGAAGCACTCAACTCTAATAAGGTACAAATGATGTTAAAATACAGTAAGTAAATAACTAACTTCTACAATACAACTGTTAAAGCTCTAAATCTAGTTTACATATATACACAGAAAAAGTCAATGGAATGTTAAATGTTTGTTAAATATATCAAAATCACAAATGCTTGGTGTTTAGTGTGATTGGATTGAAACTATGAAAGTTATTTTACAAACATCAACACTACATAATATTTAAATGCAGAATATACTTTATAAGCTTACACTGTAATTAAGTACATGAAAATTTAATTAAGTCCACAATTACTATTAATCTCTCAATGGACGAATAAAATCACAAATATGATTTTCAACTTTTAGTCAGAATTTCATTAGAATAATATATTCCTCCTTTTCATTTAATACCAATTATTTACCAATTATTATATCCTGAGGCTTAATAGCTACTTAAGTTTTGTTTGAAGAGGCTATTTTAATTCATCGCTTTCCGATATCTAGAGAAATGTATAAAAAATGGTAAAAAAAGACCCTTCAATCATAACATTTTAGAAATAACAAAATAGGATAAATTAAATATATTAATTTGTGCCTAGCAATTAAAACGGAGCTTAGTCGTCGCGTGCAACGAAAGTGAGTTCATACCACCTTTAAGCCCACCACAAACCGGGAGCGCGGGGCGCCGACGGAGCTTGCCCGGCGTGGTCTAACACACACATCATACATACGGTGACACACACCGGCAGCGCGGCACAGCGTATATGATTCAGTGTTATTGACCGCGCTGGGCACGCTCCGTCGGCGCCCCGCCCTCCCGCTTTGTGGTGGCCTTTACATTTATATTTGTAGCTTTCCAAAGTATCCAAAATGTTCAGCAATATTGTGTGGCGTTGCATGCAAACGGCACAAAGTGTCGATTCGATTACATCTGTGCTAGGTAGGTAGCATGTTCTTTTACAACAGTGGAAGTTGACGGGACGTTCTGTAGAGAAAAACAGCCCATAAAGTCATTCATAAAATGAAATAAATTGATTCCTTCCTTGATTGTTGACAGAAATGCTTTCAGTTCTGCCAACAATCATCGCAAGATGATGCTTTTATAATGTCCCAGTTTCACATGAGAAACAATATGAAATCTCGTAAAAAAACTCTCATGTCCGTGAGTTTGTAAACTACGAATTACAGCATGTACGGTAGCGTGCTTTAATTTGGGATCCATTTCGAAAAATATCCTTATTTTCCTATACAATATGACAGGACTGTCAACCTTAAGTGGGTCCCAAATTAAAGCTCGTGAATGTATTTTTTTACATTGTATTTGCATTTATCCCTTAACCAGGCAGATTGAAGTTGTTTACAATAAAATAATATCAAATTGTTATTCACATAAATATGTACAATCGAATACGGATCATCGGTGTAGCAAGAAGCAATAACAAAGCAACTGTTAGTTAAGTTTTTCAGAGTTTAACACCTAATAACCTTTGCTAATTTATTTAAAGAAGAAGTTTCCGTACAAAACGATAGTCGCGCATAACTCTCCCCCTGTTAGCCCTTATTTTCATTCCTACATACGCCAAGCTGAATTAAGCTTCATCGGTAAACATAGGTCTACATTTGTTGAAGTGAAACTAAGATAATTTCAGGTTGAAAACATGTTTTTTTAGTATCTCGCAAACTGTAATGTGGTACAATACGTTTACTTTTAGTTTACCACTGACTTGCCTTCATTTCATTTCCAACTTTAACACCATACAAATAAAGTAGCTATTACAAAATCTGCAAACGTGGGTAACAGTATTCTAAAATTGGCTTTATTTGTAGGTCGTTAAAGTTGAATATGAAATGAAGGCAAACCATCTGTCAGTGGTAAACTTTATGTAATTTTACTGTATAACGTTAGTCGTTTGCAAATATATCAAGTTAACTCCGATTTACAGTTAACCGATTAACTCAAGCTCACGTTAAGCCAACCAGAAAATTGTTTTACTATTTTGCATTGAAATGGAAATGTCATTAAGGCTGATGTTACAAAAGTGACATTATGTTGATATTCAATAATTGATGTGGAAATAATATAGCACTTGACGGTGTAAAAGCAATTTCTTAGTTAACTTTATTTCGCGTACTTATATTACACATAGAACTACAAGCAGCAGTCAGAACAGATAGATCGTCTTAGTACCCAGTATCATTCGTCCGTCCTTTCCAGTTAGTAGCGTTTGCAACCGTAGCATAGTTTAGTGGGCTCACCGGTTGCGGCGCGGGGCGGGCGCGGGGGCGGAAGCGGCGGCGGGAGCGGGCGCGGGAGGGTCGGCGCCGGGTCGCTTGAAGGGCCCGAGGCGCTTGTTCGGCCGCGGGGAAACCGTCTGTGTTTCGCCGCCCCACGTGGCTGCGCCGTGGTCTAGTAAGGCCGCCGCTAGACGGGTCGTGTTTTGTTCTAAAATGATAAAAGTTGGGTAAACTCTACTAGCTCGGTTTCACTACCAACAGTGACAACCGCCACAACCATGTGACCATAAATTTCAGAAATTTAACCCGTCGAACGTCCCGCGCGCCACTGTGGCGCGTAACTAGCTGGTCAAGATTTGCTATTTTTTGTTACTAGTTTCGATCACCTTTTAACATAGCGTACTTAGAAAAAAATTGCCCTAAAATGTCGTTGGTCATGCGACGGGTTAAAACAATGAAGACGTAGGATAGTAATCCTAGTATAGGAGGCAACAACTAAACTAAACTAAGGTAAACTTGTAATTCTTGATTTGAAATGTTTTGTTTATGTACTGTTGGCAGTGAACGGAAATAAACATGGAAGAAGTCCTTTCATATTATCTACCTTTCATTAACAGCGCTAAAACTGACAAAAACACACACAGCACACACAGTAGCAAAAGAATAATACACTAAACTGTCACTGCATAAAAAATAAAGTTAATTCTAATGTTTCTAGGTCGCTTTTAGGATATGCTTCGCTAGTTACGCCATTTTGTATAGAAGTCTGTACAAGCTCAGCGATTCGACCAGCGACCGGAATGAGCATTTGCCCAACGTGATTAGTTCTCGGCATGACAGAATTAACGGTAATTGGGATGCACCAAAAAAAATAACCTATAGTTTTTATATTTTTTTTGGAAAGACTAGGATATTTTAAGACACCATTTTCATCGATTTTAAATTTGGTTGAGTATTTAATTTTTAATATTTTTTTTTAGAAATACGTTGGATGACGTCACAGTGAGAGAGCCACGTTCCATAGCCTAGAAAAATTCAAGTCGTACATAACATAATCTGTGGCACTACCACGGCACTACTGAGACCCTACTCATGCCGTCCCGCTCACGCTAATATGATTTGACACGAGAGTGAGAGGGATGATACGATACGAACTTCGAATTTTGTAGTAGTGCCCCTGATTTGTCTTGTCACTGTCAATATTACAAGCACGGCTTAGGGTCCTAAATGAACCATGACAAAATAGTTTTATTTATTTCTCTTCTTTTAGCTTCGATTATTCCTGTTTGTTTAATGGTGTGATAGTAAATAGATATTTTTTATTAAAATCTGATATTTAAATTCTTTCATATTTACTTGTAACGTAGTAATTTAATAATTAAATTTGTAAAAATACATTGCGAGTATTGTATACATTTCGGACTTTATGATTAATGACAACTGTTTAAAGCCAGGTGTGCATCATGTGATTAAAGTTCTGTCTTTGTCACTCTTTGCTATTTTAAGCAGGACAGCAACATTTCAAACTGTCAATTTGCTTTAGAGTGTAGACCTGCTTTATATCTGCCTTTGTGACGATTCACTGCAGGGGTCAAATGAAGGTCATTACTTAAATTTTCTTTATTTAATTCAGATTATCATATTTGTTGCGGATTTAAATAAGGCGCAAGTATTGTAGAGCCAATATCTATATTTTTCGGAAAGAATAATGTTAACACAACCAATGTTTTATAGTGACATACGAATTGATCTGTTTCTAAGGCAACATACTAGTAAAGGTACGTCACACTCCCGAGCAAGGAAAGTCGGGAGACTACCCAAGTCAAAATTTAATTCAGTACATAGTCGAACAAGTACTGTGGCAACTTGATTTCTCGTCTCGGTCGGATATAAGGAACGTCAGTCGAGTCGTTGGAATCAGTCACTGTTCGAGTCGTGTCAACAGTAGAGTCTACGTTTCGTATTTCAAGAGGGAAAAGTCGTTGTACTGGCCTGATACGCTTTCCAGCTGCGGTCCGTACTTGCGCCACTCGCGCGACGCCGTCGGCGCTAGGAAACAGGTCTTCGATGACTGCCAGTGGCCACGTCACCCGCTTTTTTCCCGTCTCCAACAAAACGATGTCACCTATTTGAATTGGGACTTGACTCATTTTGTCGCGTTTTGTATTAAGTGCGCTGATACTTGTATAGAACCCTCCCCACCACAGAGCAGCCGGAAGCAAGAAGTTCCATTTGATCCTAAATGTTTGAGGCGACTCATAGCAGAATCTAATCTCTCCTTAGCGAGGTCGTAGTTCGTTGGTGGAGGTGGGATTTCTCGCCATGGTAAACAGACTTCATACCTGCCTTCTTTGTTGATATGGACATTTTCTTCGGAAGCTTTAAGGATCTTATATCGCGGGTAGGCTTAAGTGTTTGTTCTGCAGGATCCCTAAAGCCTACAGCTTCCAGACTCCAACGATCTGAAATGTCAATATTTGTTAGGCTATGAAGTGTAGTGGTCATGTTTGTCATGGAACCTTGAACTCCTGTAACGGGGCCTTGTATAGTCCAACCCATAGTCGTCTTTATAGCTGTCAAATTATTTTCTAGCTGTACAAAGTCTGTCGTAAAGAGTGAGCCAGAATAGTCAGCACCAATGAGTAGACTTACGTCGTCAGGAGCGTCCGTAGAGTCATTTAGTACGATGCCGCGTTGGCACAGTTGCTCAAGTGATACATTACATTTCAACTTGGGTAAAGAACTACAAATTAAATCTTTATCTAAAACACATAAATTCATATAAATATTTTCGTCGAGATTTTTGACGGAAATGTCATACACATGACAAGTCTCTTTTTCCGCCTCGATCCCGCCGAACAAACTATGTGTCAGAACCTCTTTTTTTGTAGATTTTAGTCCAAGTTTTTTCACTAAGTCTTTTGTAATGTACGAACGTTGGGCACCACTGTCAATAAGAGCTCGTACCGGCATCTCTTTCTTGTCATGCACAATATTTACGACGATAGTTTGTAGCAACGTTGTTGATGCAGACTTCGTGTGGCATGACAAGTTGCTTTGCTCTTGCTGTTTTGTGTTCTTCGCCGCTAATTCTGAGCACATGATTGTAAAGTGCCTTTTTTGACAGAATAGGCATTTGGGAAAACTCTTACATTTTTTTGTAATATGATTGCTTTTTAAGCAAATTGAACACGCTTTCTTGCCTTGGATGTACTCTAGACGATCCTTCAGCGTCATCTTAGCCGCCTTATGACACTCTACGGCAGAATGAGTATCTTTGTCACACCACACACATGATGAACCGTTTTTCCTTCCATCTTTGTCTTGTTTCAGCTCTGTTACGAAGCAGGCGGTGGGTGGCATGGGTTCGACTAGGGATATGTCATTACAGTCTCGCCTTGCTAGCCGTATTCTTTCCTCCGACTCTACTTCATGTCTCAGAAACAGCATTAACTTGGATAGATTTCTGGTTTCCGGTTGACTGCGATGCCAGGCACGAAGAATTTCTTCCGGCAAAGCCGACTCGATCATGGGAAAAAGCATGATGGCATATTTGTCTGTGGTTACGCCGAGTGTTTCAAGTGCTTGAATATGCGTCTGAAGGCTATCAAAGAGTGCTATTAAATTCTTTGCAGCTTCTTTTTTCTGCATCAAGGCAAGCAATCCTCGGATATACGTTTCTATGAGGACGTCATCTCTAGCAAATCTGGTCTTTAAAGCTTCGACTGCCTTTTTGTAGTTTCCTGAAGAAGGTGGGTAGCTTTCGACGACCTATCGCGCGGCGCTGTTCACAGTCATGGACTGAAGAAGATATTGAAATTTATCGCTAGCGTCAATGTGGGCGTCTTCGTCTATCTTCTTAAACTGTCCCCAGAACTGCAGCCAGGACTTTACGCTGCCATCGAACTTGATGAGCTCCAACTTAGGCAATGTAAGCAGACGTTGCTTGCCCGTCATGGGCTTCTGACTCGATTCAGCTGACAATAACGAGGATGCACTATTTGTGCGCGGCAGGGTTTTAGAGCACATCGACTTGACCTTGTGCCAACGTAATTTATATAACATGGACTTATCTTGGTCTGCTTCAAAAAGAGCTTCGTCGAAGTCCTCGCCCGCGCACCACTGGTCCCTTACTTCCGCTTCTACTTCAAAGAGTTCTAAAGCGGTTTCCGACAGTAACTCAAAAAGGCTGGTAGTATCTTCTTTGCCTTCAATGGCCTTTTCTAATTTGTCGGCAAGGATGGTGAATTCTCTCCTATATTGGGTACGCTTCCGTTTTAAATCCATGATAGTGTTTTTATTTTAAGTCACGGTCGCCAGATGCTGCGGATTTAAATAAGGCGCAAGTATTGTAGAGCCAATATCTATATTTTCCGGAAAGAATAATGTTAACACAACCAATGTTTTATAGTGATATACGAATTGATCTGTTTCTAAGGCAACATACTAGTAAAGGTACGTCACAATATTTTTGGAATTTGATTTCTGAAAACGCTTCACAAAGCCTATTTCTCCAAACGGTTTTCGATTTATTATACGTTGCCAAAAATTGGGACATCCCAATTGGTTCGCCAGCCTGCTGCAGTGTCAACAGAGTGTCAGTATTAGACAGATGCATGGACAATGTTATGCATTAAGTATGAGAGGACCGGTAATAATAAAAAAATATAGTATTTTTGCACTGTACGGTGGGCTGCAAAAGTGCATGGACATCTCGGGGCGATAATCGCGTGAATGCGCGCGTATGTTAATAACATCAAACGATCAAACACTGCTCACGCGATTATCGCCCCGATATGTCCATGCACTTTTGCAGCCCATCGTACATATTAGCTAGATTAACTATTACTTTTCTGTGTTTTATGTATACATACATGCATACGTACATTAGTGTAAATCTAAACTAATTTTGAATATATTTATTTAAAACTGTGAGATGCGAGTGTTTACTTAAATTAAAACTTTTCTGCCTCTGGCTGCTGTTTTCCTAACTCAATCGTAGGTAGGTATATACAAACTAATCCTAACTAATATTATAAATGCGAAAGTAACTCGCTTTCACGCTAAAACTACTGAACCGATTTAAATTAAATTTGGTACACAGATAGTCTAGAGCCTGAGAAAGGACATAGGCTATATATCATCACTCTAACACCAATAGGAGCGGAGCGGAGCGGAAGAATGTTTCAAAATCGGGGGTTTTTGAAGTAAAACTTCTATAGGCTTAAACTTCTATTTTTTTATATCGGGCAACTAAGGACAGCCATAATTGATGAAAAATCAAATTGGATAAAAAAAATACTAATTCCACGCGGACGGAGTCGCGGGCAAAAGCTAGTTTAAAATAATAAACAAATTATCACCAAAATATTTATTATAAAAATAATCGTTAGTAAAATGAGCTATTACTACATTATGCATAATGACATCCCCATAGTAAACAGAGAGATTTTGATTTTTTAAATAATTGGTGTTCTTACATGTGAAAAGTGATTCCACTACCCAGGAAACAATGATCAGTATGATTTCTGCACCACATTACCACACATGAAGGCATTATTCGTTTATAAAAATTATTTTATTTCTTACGAAATAACAATCTGACAGGCATCCGTAAGTGCCGGTTGACGCAGCCGCACTAAATCACGTTCTGGTACAGTTTATAAGCCCCGCCTTCCGCGGTTTAGTTTTCGTGGTGCTATTTTGAAGCGTCAGAAATGCTTCCATGTTTATTTCCGTTCACTGACTGTTGGCATGTCTAAATAAATAAATAAATAAACAGATTTTTTGTTTACCCTCAAAGTCACCATCATCATCATAATCATATACGCCCTACTGAGAGCACATGGCTCTTTTCACAACGGAGCAGAGATGTAGATACGACCTAGATATTTATCACATACGATGGCGGGAGCTCGCGTTTGATAGGTACGAGTGGAGCAAGAGAGGAGAGGTCTTTGCCCAGCATTGAGACACAAAAACAGGCTAATTAAAAAACAGGCCAAGTGCGAGTCGGACTCGCGCACGAAGGGTTCCGTACCATTATCTATTATTTAAAATACCCCCCTTACCCTTAAATATTTATTTTATTCTTTTTTTTAGTATTTGTTGTTATAGCGGCAACAGAAATACATCATCTGTGAAAATTTCAACTATCACGGTTCATGAGATACAGCTTGGTGACAGACGGACGGACAGCGGAGTCCAGTCTGGTCCGGTCGTTATCATTTGAACTCTGGGGCCATAAAAACCCTTTTTCACACATCTCGCTCGCTTTTGGGAGGTTAGCAGATCTCTCGCTCGCACTTTGCAGCGACTTTAGTGATGTGCATTACTTAGTAAGTTTCATCGATGTCACCTAGGATAATATTATAATAAAAGTGTTACGTATATGATTCTCTCCTTGTTTATTTACAGGTATAGAACGCAATACAAACTTAATTATTACATTAAATGAAATAAATCTAAATATGTAGGTATGAACTAAATAATTTTTTACAAATAAATATTAGCCAATCGATATCGATATTTCGCAACTCGCGTAGCATTGCTCATTCGTGTTCACTAATTAGTTTATGGCCCCAGAGCTCAGATGATAACGACCGGACTATAGTAATAAGGTCCCGTTTTACCCTTTGCGTACGGAACCATTAAATAGTAGATTGTTCAACAAGGGACTAAAACAAGCCATAATGACACAAGATATTTAGCTACCCGAGCAGAGCGAGGGTGGCTATAATTCGCGTGTCATTATGGCAGTTTAGTCTCGCGTTAAACACTCTACTTTTCACTTTGAATGCGAGGAAAAAAACGATGTTTTAGGTATACTAATCTACAATATTACTTTTATACAACGTACGCTCAATACGAGCAATGGACGTCTGTTCAGAATTCAAATAGCAATTTAAAGTTGTTCCGCGGTTTTTTTTTGTTGAGTGACGCTTTAAATGTTTGCATATTTAGCCAACAGATTCAAACTTGAAAATTATTTCATAGCTAATTGGACTAAGTATGCATAATAAAATGAATTCATCTTTAATATGATTAAATAGATTAATATTCGTAATTATTCATGGTGTTTCACGTAATTATTATTTTTTAAATAATTATTTATTATTTTTTAAAATATTTTGTTATACAGTTGTCATTTTGAGGTTATTTCCACGCCCTAATGGCTTCCACAGACCGAAGCGCAGGGCGCTACGGAGCGCTTCGGAGCGTCCGCAGCGCGCTGCGGTCTGTGGAAAGCTTTAAAATTGTCTATGCCCAGTCACTGAAAAAGGCAATAATCCTCCATCCACAAACACCGTGATTGGCAGTTTAGGGGTTTGCAAAGTAAATTAAAAAAAAATACTTTAATCTTTTATTATTAAAAAAAAGGGCTTTAGTCCCGATATGCAGAGACTAAAGTAACATTTTAAGAGCATGAGAAGTGAAAAATAATTCTGCACTGACCCGGGCGTTGGTGTTGCGGCACGGGCTCCCTCACGCGCTCGACGAAGGTCTCGAAGGTGGTGGGGAGGGTGTGGTGCGCGACGACGACGGCGAGGCTGCGCGCGCGCTCGCAGTACGCGTGCTGGTACAGCGGCATCGTGGCCCGCACGGCGCGCCCGCCCGCCCACGCCGCGCCGCGCACCAGCGCCGCCGCGCACTCCACCGGCACCAGGCATTCGTCCCACAGGGGACCGAACACCGCCACCTGGAGTCAATAGTAGATTGATAAACAAGGGTCGTAAGTGATCAATTACACTCGAATTGAACACTACTTTTCATCACAAATGCGAGGATATACGTAATTTGTAACAGAGCGGAAGAAAATTTATCGCGCCAAACCGTCTTTTGTTTTTTTTTTTTAATGGCCTCGCGCTCTTTGGCTTTGGCACATTCAGTCAGCACTGGCCAGCAGCATTATGCCAGCATGGAGGTTTGGAGGTAAGTATTATGCATTACAATCTCCTTGTTTAAGCAATAACAAATAATAATATTTTACTTCAAAATACATAAAATTGTAAATTGTTGTTGTAATTTAATTTTAATGTTATTTCTGAGCTCGCGGCCTCTTGGGTCGGGGCCTTCTAGGGTTGGGGGCCCGTGGCATTTTGCCAGCCCTAGCGCCCTGCAGTTACGCCACCCGGAAGATGTCCACTGCTGAACATAGGCTTCCCCCAAGGTTCGCCAAACAGATCGGTCCTGCACCATCAGCATCCAACGCGTTCCCGCAACCTTAACCAGGTCGTCGCTCCATCTTGTTGGAGGCCTACCCACACTGCGCCTTACAGTCCGTGGATGCAACTCGGGAACCTTTTGGTCCATCAGCCAACACGTTTCATCATCCAATACGAATTATCTACGACCAATACAGTGGCGTAGCGTGCCTTGGAGGGGTCCTGTATCAAAATTAGTTGGGGGGTGGGGGTGGGGGGGGGGGGCTTTCCCGGGAAGCACGAGATTAAGTGACATTGTGGATAACATTTTACTAATTTTTGCTTAGACACGTTAGAGGCCTCTGTAGCCCGGGGGCCCCGTATCATTGATACGGCGGTAGCTACGTCACTGGACCAATAACTAACGGATCACTTTTCATTGACTAAAACATGTCGTGCTAATGACAATTAATCATCGATAGTCGATAAACATTTGCTATGAAAATTCCACCCATGGACTTATACCTAACCTGGACTGAGTACTAACTTTTATTAGTCAATCAAAAGTGACTCATATTACCAATCCATACAGTTTAATAATGGCAACTAGAGACAGCGGTCCGAGAGATAACAACAAACTAGAGAATTGTGTCCCACTCGCACCAGTACTTGATCACCCTAATTAGAACGAGATGCAACTCTCTGGTTTGTTTTTTTTTCGGCCTCACTTTTTTGTCGCAATACTCAGTCCAGGTTAGGTATAAGTCCATGATTCCACCCCTTAGGATCAGTACCTTTTAGGTACTAACTTTTTAAGTACCTTGTTAGGTAGGTAGGTTTTTTTTTAGGTCATCGGATTTTTTTTTGTTATTTGCGGCGCGGTATAAAGTACGTACCGAGGGTTTTCGTGTGACGGTGCAGCGTAGTAGGCCGGCTGGGAGCGGGTAGAGCGCGATCAGCACGTCACAGAACTGCGTCGGCAGCGTGTCGCGCTTGTACGCGCGCCAGTGCTCGCTCCACACCACGTGCACTTCATCGTTGCCCAAGTGACGCGTCTTGGCAAAACATTTTCATAATTTATTTATTTATTTATTTTCGGAGAACCAACAGCTACAAATTAAACATAGGAGCCAATTATAGGATCTCACAAATAAAACCAAGAGAAAAAAAGTAACTACGCGAACAATCGCAAAGTTGTGCCACACAAATTTTGATACAAAACGATATAGATACGATAGTAAAAAGCAGTCTCTACCTAGTACCTAAGCACGCTCAATCAAACCACCCCGGACCAACCACTATTTGCGTTATTTCATCATCATCATCATCCCAACCTATGTATATAGGTCCCTTTGTAGGGCACAGACTCCTATCAGAATGAGAATGAGAAGGCTTGGGCCGTAGTTCCCACAGGGGCCCAGTGCAAGTCGTTGAACTTAACACACACCATTGAATTTCTTCTCAGGTGTGCAGGTTTCCTTCACCGCTCATGGTAAATTCCAAATGTAATTTCGCACATAAATTTCGAAAATTTCAAGAGGTGCGAGTCCAGACTCGGACCCACGACCCTCTGGTTGAGAGGCCATAAGGTCAAACCACTAAGGCTGCCACGGTTTTTATAAAATATTATTTTGTTTATAATATTAGTGGGACTATAGTAGGATAAATCGGCAATAACTGGCCACCGTTCAATAACCTCATACTAAAAATGAACTCTGTTCACCCATAATAGAATTCATTTTTAGTATAAGGTTTACTGGCCACCCTTCAATAACTGGCTACGTTATACTAGATTGAATTCTGTTTGTAGGAGAACAGATTTCATTTTCAGTATGAGGGAGGGCCAAGTGTTAAAGGGTGGCCAGTTATTGGCGATTTACCTTATATTGGGGATTTAAAGTCTGGTCGTACCTTGTTAAGTATGGCGTCGGGCGTGTCTGCGGGCATGCGCGTGGCCACGTGGAACAGCGCCTCCAGCGTGAGCGTGGCCACGTAGGGCGCCGTCGCGCCGCCGCCGCCCACGCGCAGCCCGCCCGCGAACCCCACGTGCGACTCCAGCTCCACCTTCAAACATACGCTGACTTTAAATACTGACTTGCTCCAGTTGACTGGATCAGGCTTTAAGGCTCTGTTTACAATATTCCAGTAGCATGACATCGCAGGGCCGCGATACTATCGAGTTACAGAGATCAATCGAGCGCCGCAGTGGCATGCTACTGGAATGATTTTACTGTAATAATGTATGTAAACAGGGCCTAATTATCTCGTCATTCATTATTAACATGGTTTTATTTTTGAAATTAAAGGATACAATACATATAGGATTAACTAGCTGTTGCCCGTGACTCTGTCCGCGAAGAATAAGGGCATAAAAAACAGCCTACGACCTATTCTTATACCTATCGAATACAGGAAAAACGATGGCTTTAAAAATATGTAAATTGTCTACTGTCAAAAAGGTTGGTTAGTGTTGTGATAAGTTGATGGCTGAATGGTATACCTCCCAGGCGAGCGCGGCGAGGAAAGCTTCGTAGGCGGGGCTGCCGCAGCGGTTGGACAGGATCTCGTGCCGCGTCTCCTGCCCCTTGCCCACGTAGATCACCGCCACCTTGTGGGTCTCGCGACACCTGTAACACAACCATTCGCTGTTGCACTTGAAAGGAGACAGATACTTGAATAAACGGAGTCAGCGTTAACAGTATTATTTTTAGTCACTACTAAGAAATGTGGTCGCTGCACGTGCGGGCGGCGCGCCGGCGCAGCGTGCCCGCTGTGCGCGTGTGTGTGTACTGACCGCTGCGCGTCCAGGTTCCTCAGCTCGCGCAGCAGCCGCTCGGAGCGGCGCAGCGTGCCCGCTGTGCGCGTGTGTGTGTACTGACCGCTGCGCGTCCAGGTTCCTCAGCTCGCGCAGCAGCCGCTCGGAGCGGCGCAGCGTGCCCGCTGTGCGCGTGTGTGTGTACTGACCGCTGCGCGTCCAGGTTCCTCAGCTCGCGCAGCAGCCGCTCGGAGCGGCGCAGCGTGCCCGCTGTGCGCGTGTGTGTGTACTGACCGCTGCGCGTCCAGGTTCCTCAGCTCGCGCAGCAGCCGCTCGGAGCGGCGCAGCGTGCCCGCTGTGCGCGTGTGTGTGTACTGACCGCTGCGCGTCCAGGTTCCTCAGCTCGCGCAGCAGCCGCTCGGAGCGGCGCAGCGTGCCCGCTGTGCGCGTGTGTGTGTACTGACCGCTGCGCGTCCAGGTTCCTCAGCTCGCGCAGCAGCCGCTCGGAGCGGCGCAGCGTGCCCGCTGTGCGCGTGTGTGTGTACTGACCGCTGCGCGTCCAGGTTCCTCAGCTCGCGCAGCAGCCGCTCGGAGCGGCGCAGCAGCTGCGCGTGCGGGCGGCGCGCCGGCGCCAGCGTGCCCAGCTGAGCCAGCAGCAGCCGGCACGACGCGAACGGGCTCGCGCCAACGCTCTCCTGACACTCCGCCACCTCCAGCTCTTCCTCGCTGCGGAAACATAAACAGTCTTACTACAAACACACGACAGAATGCAAAAAGCGTCACTTTTTTCACGAGAACTGACTGACTGCTCCAGAAGATTCTTATCTGCTCTTTATTCCGCTTCTTTCAAATTTGTTGAAGTCTTCCTTACTACGAGGAACGTCAAAAACTGAGAAGTTCATTATTCAGCTGCAGAAATAATTTGGTTTTGCTGTCGACGTCGAGTATGTTTTAGTCAACAGCGAAACTCTATCTCTTATAATAATATCCTATCCGTGTTGCAGCTAACAGATACCTGTCTCTGGCGGCGAGGTAGTGCCGCTCTGCGTTGCGGTGCGCCACGAGCGCGCACACCAGCTCGTCCTCGGCGCCCGGCGGCAGCGGCGACGCGCCCGCCGCGTCCAGCCGCCGCCCGCCCACCACCTCCGGCGACGTGTGCCCGATGTACGCCAGCACCTGACACACACACAATATTGCTGTCACTGAGGATAGCGCATTGTGCATCACGGGCCGTAAGAAGGGAATTACTAAAGAGAGTCTATTAAAAGCTAGCGCCGAAGGCGGAGGGTTTTTAATGACTCGAGTTTGTAATCCACTTTGCTACTAATAATACACACAATAATTTTCATCACATTGCGAGAAAAAATCCAAAAATAAAATTATTTTGTCTCTAAACAAACACTTCAATTGAATAAAATAATGGCTACCCGGCCCCGCCAATACAGGATGTCACTTTTTCGAGCCATCTACCATATAATGTAATCTGTGTTTAGTTTAGAATTCGAATCGTCATACCATACGGCCATATTCTGCTTTCCTTTACCCGAAGCTTCTATGAGTTACATGTCTTTTAAGAACGCGGACTGAACACCAACTTTAAAAATAAATTAAAAAGACGCGTAATGACTGTGTCACGAAATACTAGAATATGTCAGTTAGTTACTTACATGATCCAATTGGTGTTTATCGGGTGGACAGTTCTGGTAGTCCGGAAGCAAATCCGGCGGCAGCGGCGGCGGGAGAGACGACAGCGTGTTATCTCGCGGACTGTCATCACTGGAACAAAAATCAGTTCTTATTGCAGACATTCGGTTATCATATAATATCAATGGTACAAAGCGTTTCAGTGTCCATAACGATAGGTGAGCTTAAACTAAGGTCCATACTACACGGGCGGTTCTCCCGCCGCGGGAAACCGCTTATGAACCGCCACTAGACACAATTTTATATGGAAGTTGTATGGTGCAAACTACACTGCGCAGCTCCGTCGAGCGGGAAACCGCGGCGGGAAACCGCGGCGGGAAACCGCCCGTGTAGTATGGGCCTTAGAGATGAGAGATAGAATTCAATGTCCGAAGTCAGTCGCATCTAAGTCTACCAAAAGTTTCTTTGTCTCACCATGCGGGCAGCGCGAGCGGCGGCAATTCCTCAGCAGCAGAGTACGAAGGGTCATAGTACAGTGCGGACGCGTCCCAGCACGCCTTGCCAGCGATGTCGCGCAGCAATATTCGCACCTGACGATCCGAGGTCGCCAGCCCTGGACAAACAAATACCTTAATGAGATAGATTTTTGACACTGGTGTAGTAGTGGACGCATAAGGCTACGTCTTACGTACGTGATTCAAAGTGAACCGATTTGCGAAGCGATCCGATGCCGTGACACGCAAACGCAATGCGATGCGGTGCGACGCGGCCGCCTAGCCCGACGTGCACGCGAATCCACGTCCACATCCGGGTTGCCGCGCGAAAAATATCAAACCAACTGATCGTGCTCGCTTCGTTTCGCGCCGTGCCTGTATTGGTCACAAGCCACTTCAATAGCTGTCGACTGTTTGTTTCACGCCGTGCCTGTATTGGTCACAAGCCACTTCAATAGCTGTCGACTGGTTTGTTTCGCGCCGTGCCTGTATTGGTCACAAGCCACTTCAATAGCTGTCGACTGTTTGTTTCTTTCGCGCTGGGCCGCATTGCTTCGCATTCGCATGGAATTCGCTCACCTAGGACATTGCGTAAGACACCGCCTAAGAGTATTCTCGAAGGGCGTCAGCTGGTATCGTAGGGCAGACCAGAGTACTGACCGGGCGCGGTGGGCGGCGGCGGCGGCAGCGCCGGCAGCTCCACGAGCGAGGCGAGCGTGGCGTCCGAGAGCCGCAGCAGCTGTAGGTGCGGCGCGGCCAGCACGGCCGGGCCCAGCTCGGCGCCCAGCGGCGGCGCGCTGTCGTGCTGCTCGCCCACGCCGCACGACAGCTGGCAGCTGCTCCACAGCGGCCAGTGCCCCAGGTGCAGCACTAACTGCGTGCAGATCTGCACACACATACATTACATTTGTGAGGCTGCGTATCGACTTCACGCGGCAAAACATCGAATAAGCTCGCGTGGTGGCCACGCGAAGTCGATACGGCTCGGCCACGACTTCGCGCGTTTAGCGGCGCGGCGAGCGTTTTCTGTGTTCATTGCGCGGCCGACACGCTCGCCGTACAGTGGTTACCTGGCGGCACACGCAATTAACTGATAAAACGCTCGCTGCGCCGCTAAACTCGCGAAGTCGTGGCCGAGCCGTTATGCAGCTTGATACGGCCCAGTGGCGAAGGGTACTAACATCCCGATTCCCATCGGGTTGACTAAACTTTCTAAGTAACCTAATGCTTCTCAAACCCGTTATTTGCAATGCAGGATAAGTGTGGTATGTTTTTAACGCTCCGCCACTGATTATTTTACGACCACATATATCGCTATGAAATTATTGCGATAAAACTTCATCTTGGGCCTACGGCGAATGTGTCATTCACATTGCAAAAGAGTAATCTCGCCTACTGTCACATAGTTTTATAGCGAAAAAGTGCATCGTAAATAAGATCCTTTCTCTTGCGGCCAGGTTCATTTGGGTTCCATAATATTGGCTCATCGTGCTAATTAGCTAAAAACTATACAATTATGTCGTTACAAAAATCCATATTAATTTTTCGAAGACGTCAACGAAAGATGTAAAAATATTATTGACTACAGTTAAGTTTTTTTTATTTAAATCGTTAAGTTGTGAAACTTAACCTAGTTTCTAAAACGTATTTCCAAACACATTATAAGGCAAAGGCCCTTGTACGAGTTCCTCGCACACGCGTCATCGATCATTTGCACACTCAGCATTTGTTTTGTATAACATTCCGCCATTAGTAAGTAATTCAGTTCACGTTCGCTAATTGTAAGTGTGCACACCTATCAAGTTAATTAAATCAAGTTTATATCTAAAAGTAGTCTTTCGTGTTCCTTCCTGTGATCAAGACAACTATCAAGCAGTGTACGGGCAGACAAGTGCTCGTACATTTATGGTCCTTCGAACCGGATCGGGTTGAGTGTTTTTTTTTTGTGTAATTTCGTGAGGTAGCGATTCGGCTTGGTTGGCTTCCCACAAGCGGGTCTCACCAACTAAGTTGAGAAGGCGCATAGACCAAGCGAGAGAGCACGAAATATACAACCCGGTACAAGCCGGTCATCAAGTTATCAAGCAAGGCAACAAGGCTGAATTCAAGAGCACCAAGGCTGAATTCAAGAGCACCAAGGCTTCAAATCAGTTACAAAGCATCAAGGCTTACACACATTTAGTAAGAAACAAGCGAACGACATTTGGAACTCAAACAAGTTAAGTGAACACGACGACAAGTAACAAAAAGTGAAGAAACAAGTCTATCACCGTTTATCAAGAACTTCATCAAGTTTTTTTCTCTCTACTACTAGTTAACAAGAATTTTTAGTATGGAGGAGTTACAGTGGTGGTCATACAATTAAGAACGATTTGAAGTTTCCGATTTTTTTTTATCTAAATCATGTCATATGTCTAGTTGTGTTCCTTCTTAGAAGTAACAAGTTATGTTATAAAATAGCCACATGGATAGAGCAAACGGGATTAAGAATAATAGTGTATAATTGCTAACATTTTTTTTTACAAATTTTATTTGTTCTCTATACTAATAAATTCAAATAGTAATGAAGCTGGACAAATAATTAAGAACGATTTATTAAACTGCTCGAGAGTTGTTTTATATGAAACTTAGATTAAATAAATCATATTAATGTGAAGTTGGTATAGAAAAAAAAAGCACATTAAAACATTTGAATTAAAATTAATAGTTAGTAGCATGTCCACGGCTTTTAATTACGGCTTTACACCGGCGAGGCATTGAATCTATCAATTTTTGACATTTCGCAAGAGAAATAGAGTTCCATTCTTCTAAGAAAACGTCGTACAGCTCTCTCAAATTGCCACACTGTCGATATGAAACCTTTTTCTTGACTTCGCACCAAAGATGCTCTATTGGGTTAAGATCTGGGCTGTTGGCTGGCCAATCTAAGACAGAAACTGATTGTGATGTGAGGAATTCCTTAACGGTGCGTGCAGTATGCTTTGGATCATTGTCGTGCTGGAATGTCCAAATAACCGGAAGCACGTCTTCGGCATATGGTAACATTGTTTCTTGCAGTATATTTTTGTATTGGAATTGATCCATGTTTCCTTCTATCAGCCTAACAGGTCCAACGCCATGTCCAGAAAAGCACCCCCAAATTTTCACATTTCCCCCGCCATGCTTTAATGTCACTTTCGTGTACTTTGGGTCGAATGCTTTATTCGGAGGGCGTCGTACATATCGTTTTCCATCAGAACATACCCTATTTATTTGTGTCTCGTCAGAAAAAAGAACGTTTTTCCACTGTCTGACTGTCCAGTTTTCATACCTTCTTGCAAATGCAAGTCGGGCTTGCCTATGACATCGTTTCAACATAGGCACCTTCCTTGCTATCCTTCCGTTCAACTTATTTTCTACCAAACGCCTTCGAATAGTGCGTGCAGAGATTGCTGAAGGGTTTTTTCGCCAAAATATTCTTTTCTCAACTCATTAGACCCTTTAAAAGGATTTTGTTTTGCCAAACGAACGATATTTCGATCATCTCGACGAGATGACTTTCTCTGTCTAGGTCCACGTGGAACGTTTGAAGTAGTTTGATACGTGGAAAAATGCTTTACGGCATGGAAAACCATTGTTTTTGAACATTGCAGATAGTCGGCTATCTTTTTATACGACCAATTCTTCTCGCGAAGTTTTATTATTACTTCTCTTGTAGATTTATCACAACTTTTATTTTTCCCCATTGTTTTTATACGAAGTAATCACTTTTAAGACTTTAACAGCACGAAATGGCGCCAAAATTATACGAATAATAATCTACAACCACAGAGCCACACAGTGTTCTCTATTTAAATTTGAAAAAATAATAAACTATTCAGCGTTCTTAATTACGTGACCAGCCAGTAAGTACTAATACTAGGTTCAGATCGAATGTATTAAGTTTCTCTATTAATTTTTTAACCAACAATGTTGCATAAATGAATGTACCGGTAGTACGGAAAAGTTTCGCAATACCGAGAGAAATAAAAAAAATACGGGCAATTAGTTATACTTGTTACTTTGAAAAAATCATCTCAATAAATAATCGTTCTTAATTATATGGCCACAACTGTATATCAAAGTCAACTTCAACTTCAAAACATTATAAGGCAAAGGCCCTAGTCAAACTGTAATGTGTGTCATGTCGCCATATTATGTGATTCTAAATTTTTAGCATACTCGAAAAAACTATTTGATATAGT
Organism: Archips xylosteana; assembly: GCA_947563465.1. Lineage (NCBI taxonomy): Eukaryota > Metazoa > Arthropoda > Insecta > Lepidoptera > Tortricidae > Archips > Archips xylosteana. The sequence goes on along the minus strand of OX387362.1, from coordinate 11,022,438 downwards.
TGCTGCTGTGCATTTAGTATTGGAAATATTTTATTCTATAAAATTAAAGAATGATTTAGCCTCCAAACGAAAAATATAAAAGACGTAGCTCACCGTTTGCGCCCACAATTTGACGTCGATGGTGGAAGCAGGTGTGGTCTTGGGTCCTAAGTTGTCCAGTTGAATGTTAGGGTCAAAATCCTCGTCAACGGGCAGCGAGAGCCCTTCTATGTCAGATCCACTCGTCCCTCGCATCACGGCGTACAGCACCTAAGAACAATAGAAGCTGCATGTTAAAATAATATTAACCAAAATATTATTTAAATGAGACATAAATGTCGCATAAATAATTAAAAATTAGACGGTTTAACACATGATTATAAGCAGGGAACGATCTCATTGGAACTAGACGCATTGTTCCGACAAATTTGTAATAGAATAACCGTGATAAAGTAATTGTATCGATAGGTATATTTGGATAAATGGAAATTTTAATTAAATGTTTGTATATATCGATAGGTGATGGACGAAACAATGCACACGAGTATCTTAAAGAAATAAGCACGAGACTTTCATTAGATAACGGAATGAAATTTTATTATTGATTTTAAGCCTTTACGATATAATTTTGCTACACGTTTTTTGTTTAACGTCTAAAACATCATATTTACAAAAAGAGTTCCAACACGATTATATTTTTGGGGTTGGGTCCTGAAGGCCTTACTTGCATTTAGCCTTGGCACTCAAAACGTCTCAGTAGTACACAGACCAAGTATGCAAAATGACTTGTTTATCGAATGCCATCATTACAAAATTACTTTAAACATGAAACTACCGTGAGACTCACTCATAGTGAAAATAAACGGATCACTCACGTCTCAAAACGAGTTTAACTCGACATGTTTCGGGCTAATCCGTAGCCCTTCCTCTCGGAGTCGCACGTCACGGCGGCTGCCACACGTGCACTCACGTGCACGTGATGTGCACGTGTGGCAGCCGCCGTGACGTGCGACTCCGAGAGGAAGGGCTACGGATTAGCCCGAAACATGTCGAGTTAAACTCGTTTTGAGACGTGAGTGATCCGTTAATTTTCACTATGATTACAAAATTGTCTAAGTTTCAAGAAGACTTTCTTAGCAAAACGTCTAGGACATGAAATGCACAAGTAGGCTGAATGACTCAATGTTGTATAAGGTCTTGATTGTATTATATTGGTAATGAAGGTTATCCAGACCATTTACCTATTGACATTAAGTCGTTTTACAGCCAAGTTATTATGTCTACTATGTCGATTTTCCCTTGGAATAAATATGATGACAGCGAGTTATGACTTCACTCAGAAAAGTCGACCTTAGCGATATTTAGATCTCGCAGAAACTCTTGTGAAAACTGGTAGTATCTAAAAAAGTTCAAAGGTAATGTAAGTACTAATATAATTGCACTGAGGTATATCGGAGGGTCATTGCGAAAAGCTGCACCTAGTTGTCAAAAGGTCACCGCATAGTTAACGGCAACTGAAGGCTGTTAGAAACTCTACAGCCATTGTTATGTAAGAAAGTTTTAGCGCCAGACAAGTTTGTAGGACGCCCGTCTCTTCATTCATTAGCACTATTACGCACGCAATTTTGTCATCAATTAGTGATTCGCATTTATAATGGCGGGATTCGCCGGGATGGGCACAGTCACTCAGCTGCTACTGAACAGTATTCTTTGTAGTAAAAGCAAATTTACTTAAATCAAAATGCATAAATACGTAAGTTTTTCAAGTATTAAAGTCAAAAATATTTCAATTTACATATCGATTACGAGGTTACTTTAAACATTGCCATCAAATAGCATGTGGTTTTAAAAAAAATACCAGTTCACACTTCTTATTGATTAATTTCATTGCCATACTGTCCATATTAGTGCTTGTAGCTACAATTTTTTCATAATAAAACCAATAAAAAAAAGTAATAAAAAAGGGAACGCACTAGTTGGAGAGGAATTATTAGAAGGGAAGGAATGTTCTTTATCTTGTTCGTCACACCGTAAAACGTTGTCTTAGCAAGCTAAGATTGTGTTCGACAAGGAATTTATTGCGAAAAGGTTGTACCGCGGATTACTTATAGTAACTATCTATCAGGTGGTGTGCGCTCTCGCCCTCTTTGCCGTGGCCCTGGCAGCCCCGCAGCACGACCAGGCACCAGTCCAGATCCTCAAGCAAGAAGCCGATGTCAATCCCGAGGGGTACCACTTTGAGTAAGTTCATTTTGTTGGTTGCATTTTATTCGTGGGTCAGCCCAGCCTATATGCGCCCCACTGCAGGGCACAGGCCTCTGCAGAATCACAAGGCTTGGGCCGTAATTCCCACGCGGGCCCAATGCGGATAGGGAACTTTATACACACCATTGAATTTATTTTTAAGGTGTGTGCAGGTTTCCTCACTTATTTCTTATCGATCACTTATCGATCCTTGATTTTAATCATGCTATGATTGTTGCCGATACTTCAACTTTGATTTTATTTAGCTCCCAAAATATGGTCCCATCTTTTTACCAAAAATCAACAATTATCATGTATTGAACAAAAAATAATCTAATCTAAAAAATATTTGAAGACCTTCGTACCAAACTTAACATTTCATCGCCACTCATTGTCCTATTCTTAACCACCAGGTTCGAAACCAGCGACGGCACGTCCCGCCAGGAACAAGGTACCCTAAAGCAAATCACAGAGGACCACAAAGCCATCGAAGTTTCTGGCAGCTACCGCTACACAGCTCCCGACGGCATCGTCTACTCGGTCACTTACACCGCCGACGAGAACGGGTTCCAGCCGCAGGAGCACGTGGAACATCCCGGACAGGACCAGAGCCAGCAGTACCCACAGTACCAGCAGTAAATGGAGCACGGGTGCAACGTAATGTGACACATCTCGAAGACGTTCAATCGCCTCAGTATCGAATCGTCCATGTATCGTAATGACCAAGATCTTATGGTTTACCTTGTAAATTGATAATTTTGCGAAAATACTTAAATCGTAAGATGAATTGGCACATAAAATTCATAAAGCGACACGGCTAGATAACAACACGTCTAAGTGGGTAAAATGTCAAATATTCAAAAAGACCAAAACGCAAAGTACCTAATTGTTGACCATAGAGCTTTTCAGTTTGGGTAAATGGATGGACGTTTTGGTGTAGGTATAGATGATTCGATATTGAGTCTACAGTTGCGAGACAATGTGTCAATTACTTGTTACTTACTTTCACTAATTTAGAAAGCTCCATATGTTTTAAGTATTTTGACCAAATGTTTGCTCAAAAACAAGAGTTTGATTGCTTGTGTAGGTTTTACTACACGATCAAATTTATTTTCGTTTTGTCTTGCACCTATTTTAAAGATTATTTTTTATATTGTTTTGTAAAGATTTTTGTAAGAAATATATTTTTCATTATTTTATATTTTATTTTAATTACGCTGCACCAATAAAGACGTAAAGCTATCCAGTTATGTGAAACAATTATGGGCATTATGGCAGATTCCGAAAACTTCCATTATTTCGTCACTACTCTGAAAAAAGTCGATTCTCAAAATTCATAATAATCTTACTAAGTGAGCTTTACCTGGTGCACTTTAAGGTTCGGTTTGGTTTACATATTTATTTATTTATTTATTTATTCATTGTATAGTCATCAGTGGCGAAGCGTGAAATTTTTTTCAGGTAAAGCCGTAGCGAAAATTAGTGGCGGCGCAGGACCTAAATTTGGTATGGGCAAGACAAGACACATTTTGTGAGGCCCTGTGATGGCGCGCCACACATTAGATTACGGATGTAATGAGCAAAAAACGGGAAACTTTCGAGGCGCGAGGACCCTCAGACCGCGAGGCCGAGGACGGTGGCCCACGTCGCCCTTACCCAGCGCCGCCTCTGGCGAAAACTACTAACCTTTATCTTACCCTTTTTATTTATTCTCTTCTTGAAAATTAGGACATAACTTCTAAAATCGTCACTCAACAAATTCGCATCCACAATCAGTTTTAATTAAAGGAGTCTTTTGTACTTTTATTAAGCCTAGTAAATACAAAATAATTTATCTAGCGAGTCCGACCGAAGATAAAATATAAATTAAACTGATCACTTGACACTATAAGTTTGCACAATCCGATATTACGAAATTTCACTGGTTTCGAGCATCAACACTAATCTGGCTATGTATTTTTTTATTAAATTAAAACAATATATTTACTACTAACAAACAATAATAATGCTTCACAACAAGAAACGAAATATGAAGTTTGTAATCAATGACAGATCAATCGTAATGTTGCCATTACAATTATTTTATTTTAATGTGACGGTGTTATTTTATAAAATTCTAATCTAATATTAATTTCGCCAGTTTATAAACCTTAATAATAAAAGCAGATAAAATATAATTGTTTTTGTTTTACACTAAATCATCGATATTTTACGTTCCATTTCGCTGCAGTAATTTTGTATAAGTAGGCGATCGTAGCGCCAAAAATGTTCCAAGAAGCCGCTCACGGGACGCGGCTCGCGGCTTCGACAGGCAAAGTGAAAGTGAGCCTTACGCACAACACACAAAGTCTTTTTTTAAATGTAATAAGCCGCTTAATCCCGGGTTATCTAAGTAGTATAAACACGCGATGTTTCCTGGAGTGGTGTGGGTGTTTGTCAATGACTTATTTGAATGTCTGAGTGTACAATTTCTAATATTTCCGACCGGCATTTACTATTAGAGATCGTGAATGAATCGTTTTTGTGAGAGTATTACGTTGCGTTTTGATTCTGCATCGTGTTGAAAAAAAGTTAAGTTTATTAGGGAAGAGTATGCCTGTATTACAAACAACGGGTTATTAATAGAAGCGTTTGATTACTTCAAAATTTTAGGCAACCCGGAAGGAATCGGGTTGTTAGCACCCTTCGCCACTGATAGTCATGTACATATCATCAGGGTGTTATAAAATATATTATATAAGTCAGAACATGACGCCCTGTAAGGGCACACAATACTTAGGTATAAACTTAAAACTAAACAATACTTTTACAGTATCAAAGAATATTTATAGTTTTACAAAGATTCAATTACATTATAAACTATCATCATTAAGAAAGTCCTTAACCGAGTAATAACATTTATCAATCAATAATTTCTCCAATATTGATTCTAGAGAAGTTTTTTTTTTAAATAATGGCGATTTCTTTCGACAACATACTCGTATGCGAAAAAAGGCATTAGAAATAAATTGAGGAAATCAAATTTAAGTATCAGAACAAGTACGAGTTATCCACTGAAATGTTAAGGTAACAAACTGTTTTTGTGAATATATATTATGACTAGTTCAGATATACGCTGCTTCTGTGAACCTTAAACATCACTGCCCTACCTCAGGTGGTTGCCAGAATGATTCCCATTTAAAGTCTCATTGTTGGGCATCCACAAGCTGTCCCGGTCTATGAAATTATCATACACATTTGATGACTAGATATTTCTGACCGGTGAGCATGAATATACATTAAGTTTATTCCATTATATACTGAGCATAAATAATGCACAATTCTATTCCACTTAAAATTAGTTAAAATACGTTCAAATTTTGGATTCTGACATAAAAGGCACGAGAGGTTTTGTAGTTTTAGTCCTTTTTATTTTAGTTGTCTCGGTCACTGTTGTTGTTATTTTAAACTGTGGGTAAAATAGTTCCAACGGAAAACCAATGTCAGCTGCAAGGTTGACATCATGCTGAGTCAGGACCATTTCGTGGCAATTTATCTTTTTATCTCGGTTTCCGTTTTTCTTTCCTTTGTTTGTTTCTTTCTTTTTTTTTAGGCCAATTGAATTATTATTTACGCGTTCGTTTGCTGATTGTAAGGTGCCGTCTTTATGGAAGTCTGCATATATTACTCCTGTGCATAAGAAGGGACCCAGGACAGATATTGTCAATCATAGACCAATCTCCAAGCTGTGCATTTTAGCTAAAATTTTAGAGAAGTTGGTTTATACGCAAGTCTATGACAGTCTTATGAATTGTTTCAGCTTCAGCCAGCATGGTTTTATTCCGCGCAGGTCCACGGTGTCCAATCTTGTTATTTTAAATAATTATGTAACTGAAGCAATGGATAATGGGTGTCAAGTTGACGTCATCTATACGGATTACAGCAAGGCTTTTGATCGTATTGATCATAAATTGTTGATTTTGAAACTTTATCGTATAGGCATTACTGGTGATTTGCTTAGATGGTTCTCATCATATATTGAAAATAGATCTCAGGCGGTTGTTGTGAATAACTATATTTCTGGATGGGTAACAATTCCGAGTGGTGTCCCCCAGGGCTCCTTGCTCGGTCCTTTGCTCTTCAATATCTTTGTTAATGATATTAATAGTTGCTTCAGTTTTTCGAGATTGCTGTGTTTCGCTGATGATATGAAGATTTTTGCTCGGGTTAAGTCTATGCAGGACTCAGTTCTTATACAAGCTGATCTGGAGCGCCTTGATGCGTATTGTCAAGTGAATAAATTAGACCTGAACCCAACTAAATGTTTTGCATTAACCTTTTCACGGCAACGGAACCAACTTGATACTTGTTATAAGTTAAAAGGCCAAACCTTGTGTAAGGTACCTTATATGAGAGACTTGGGTGTTTCTCATGACTCCAAGCTACTATTCAGTGTTCACATTGACAGTATCATTAAAAGTGCTACCAAGTCTTTGGGCTTCATAATGCGTAACTCCTCGCATTTTAGGCAAGCTAAAACTATTAAAGTACTTTATTGTGCTTATGTACGAAGTAAGCTTGAGTATGCTTCTCAAATATGGAACCCTTGTTATAGGATCTATATTGATAGAATTGAACGCGTTCAGAAAAAAATTGTTAAATTTCTTTGTTTTAAATTAGGTCACCCATATAATTCTTCTAATTACGTAGATATCTGTAGGAAGCACCATCTTGTCCCACTTTCTGAACGTCGTGAAATTGCAGATACTATATATTTGTTAAAAATTACTAATGGCAGCATTAACTGCCCTGAATTGCTAGCTAATATATCATTCAACACTCCATCCAGACCGAAGAGATTCGCGCCCCCTATTTCTGTGCCTTTTGGCCATTCTAACTATAGGCGGAACAGTTTTTGTATACGTGCAAGTAGACAATTGAATAAACTAACGAAGGAGCTTGATATTGACGTGTTTAATGTTAACACTGACACCTTGAGACGTACTTTGGTGAATCGATTTTTTGAGAGCGTGCATTGAGCGTTGTACCTTACTGTAGATTAAGTTTGTTAGGTTAGGGACTTGATTAATTTTTCTCCTCTGATAAAATAGTGCTGAATTATTAGTCACTAAGTAGTTATTTTCTCTTTTTTCTTTTTTGTGTGTCCGAAGGGGCTCTGTGTGGGCATACTGCCTTATTGTTACACTGTAATTGTCGGCGAGAACCTGTAATTGGCTTGCTGTATTTACTGTAATGTTTAAGATGATGTATAAGCTGTTGGTTCTCCATAAATAAATAAATAAATAAATAAATAAATAAATAAAAAGTACCGTAAACTAAAAAAGAAAATGGTTAAAAAAAGAAATAGACATTGTTACCTTGAATATGATAAGAAGCAGTGTCTGATCACCCTCCTTCTCCTGCATCAAGTAAGTAGGCCCGCATCGAACCGCGAATTCGGCCAAACAGAGAAGCAGGGAACCCGCGAGAGGCTTCACGGAGTCCCGCGAACTACTGCCCGCGAGTTGGGCCAGGCAGGCGCATATCCATTTGATGATCTTGCCTGGGAAAGTGAGATGTTTAGTGGTTTAAATTGTTTAAAACCACTTATTTTTCATAGTGTAAAACAAGTAATTTCTCATGTTCTGTCACAGTTTAGGTATAGGTCTCGAGGTGAGGAATTAAACCATAAAAAACAAGTCTAGACGTTTATTAAGTACGCTAAAGCTGTGATCAAGCAAGAGACTAGAGGGTCGTAGGTTCTAAGCACTTGAGTGGGATACGCTTTCCCCGGACAGACACTGCCCTGGATTCAGGAGACCGTAGGACGAGCTGCGGGCGTTGCAGGTGGATCTTCAAGGAAGTTGCTGTTTTTCAGGGCTGAGGCCAGGGTGCTGGTGTGCTGGTGGTGTAGTGCCAAGAGCTGGAGACTGCAGTATCGATAGGCGGTTTAACCCCGACTTGGTTGCCCAATAAACGGGCAGAGTATCCACAGGATTATTATGTAGTAGATGTACTGTTTTTAGATTGTTCAGATTCAAAATGTGGCGAATTTTTGGCGGCACTGGGTTTTAAAGACTTAATTAAGTCACGCTCCTCGAGATAACGCTAACCGTAATTTGTGTTATGTGTTTTGACAGTTCGTGCCACAGAGAAGACACTGCGCAACAAAACGATGTACTTAATTTATTTAGCTTTCCTCATTATTTAATTAATTAAATATTTAGAAAGACAAGAGCTCAGATTTTGTCCGTATTTACTTAATTATATTAAATAAATACGCCCAAAAATCATAGCAGCGGAAAGTTTGATAATAGCGCCATCTAGTGCTCGCGGGGAGAGGCTCGTTTCATTGAATCGAACTAACTTCGTTAGGATATCGGTAATTAAGTCCAAAAACAAAACCAAAGAATTATATTGTCCCAATTGCATTGTGACAGTTCATGCCATGCTTTTCACTCAAACCACAGTTAAAATCCCTCCCCTCGATGTTGTAATCGTGGATTTCCTATTGATATGCAATATTCTAATAATTAGACGTATAAAAGTTCTTACCAGCTAGTCCCGGATATAGTTCAACGATCCGATCCGTGTAGTCAGCTAGCACCAGTATACAATCGCTCACGACTTTCGCTATGTTTCTGTTTTTCATCTGAAACAAACGATCTTGAAATTAGTTTTCCAGTATCAAGTTAGCCTACATAATATTTAGGAATTATTACATTCTGGTCCATATCAATGAACGAAAGCTTTTTTTATAAGAGGAGGAGTCACCTGACGGAAAGCAATCACTGTCGCTGACCGAAAGCAATCGCCGCGCCCTCGCGCCGCACACGCACACTGTGGCAGCACGCGCTCCCACACACGCGGGACTCACCATCAGCATCTGCAGCAGGCAGGTGACGTGCGCGGGCAGCCGCGGGCAGACCTGGCGCGCCCCCAGCAGCCGGCACGCGTGCGCGGTCAGCGCGCAGGCGCCGCAGCAGCGCGCCGCCGCCGCGCCCTCGCGCCGCACACGCACACTGTGGCAGCACGCGCTCCCACACACGCGGGACTCACCATCAGCATCTGCAGCAGGCAGGTGACGTGCGCGGGCAGCCGCGGGCAGACCTGGCGCGCCCCCAGCAGCCGGCACGCGTGCGCGGTCAGCGCGCAGGCGCCGCAGCAGCGCGCCGCCGCCGCGCCCTCGCGCCGCACACGCACACTGTGGCAGCACGCGCTCCCACACACGCGGGACTCACCATCAGCATCTGCAGCAGGCAGGTGACGTGCGCGGGCAGCCGCGGGCAGACCTGGCGCGCCCCCAGCAGCCGGCACGCGTGCGCGGTCAGCGCGCAGGCGCCGCAGCAGCGCGCCGCCGCCGCGCCCTCGCGCCGCACACGCACACTGTGGCAGCACGCGCTCCCACACACGCGGGACTCACCATCAGCATCTGCAGCAGGCAGGTGACGTGCGCGGGCAGCCGCGGGCAGACCTGGCGCGCCCCCAGCAGCCGGCACGCGTGCGCGGTCAGCGCGCAGGCGCCGCAGCAGCGCGCCGCCGCCGCGCCCTCGCGCCGGCACACGCGGACTACTATATTCAGCACGTGCTCCTACGCATAAAGCCAATGCACATCAAAAACATAAATTCAGCACCTCGTTTGTGGACGTCTTCAATTCAAAGTGTATGAATTAATTTTTTTAAGAAGAAATTTTGGGGTTTTCTTATTTAAAATCACGAGTACTATTCATTTTCATAAAAAAACAAAGTGTTTATTTTTTCGAGAAAGCTATTTATAATAAGTCTACATCAAATAAATATACCACAACCCATACAAAACCACTGACCTTAAGATCGGGACAGGAAACGGTGTTGTACTGGTGCGGGTAAGGCTGCAGCATCGGCGCGCTCATCAGAGAGTCCGGCAGCGCCAGCAGCGAGCCCAGGAAGGTCACCGCAGCCGTGCGCGGACACTGCGACAAACCACCATCATAGCACAATCGATTCATGGGGCTTCAAAGGGGGATGAAAATTTCATTGATTTTGCCGTAGGATGCACCGTTTTCAAGATATTTGACAAAAACACCGGAGGGGGTGGGGGGTGACTGACGTTAAACTATCGTCCGTAAACCGACTTTACAGACAACTGGCTTTTCCTGTTCTGTGCTCCCAATAGGGAACGTGCACATAGACGGTGCTGCCAACTGGTGCCATAAGGGTGCTATCAATTTGAATGTTTTACCTTGATAAGTTTGTTTTACTGTCCGCATAGTGTCTCTTCTGTCGCATTAGTGCTGCCGCCTATAGTTACTGCACGTTCCCTATAATACTTTTTCTCACAAAAAAGTAACTTTTTCTCACAAAAGAAGAAACTTGACGTTTTCTCATGAAAAATAAACTTAAAAAAAAAACTAAAAATCTTGAAAAAAAACGTGGAATCGAACCGAGGTCGGCTGGATCCGCGACCACCCGATTTCTAATGTGCTATTATGATCTGCTCGAAGTCGGCGAAATTTAGCTTTGTATTCTAATGCAAACAAAAATAGCCGGAAAACACGAGTAAAAGCGGTTTTCTGAAAATGAAACATAGCTACATCAGTTTTTCATCCCCGAAAACCCCCACATACCAAATTTCATCGAAATCGTTGGAGCCGTTTCCGAGATCCTGATTATATATATACATATATACAAGAATTGCTCGTTTAAAGGTATTAGATTTATGTTAATAGCACCATCGATACCATTCATGATTTACGAAATGTCAAGGTAGAAGAAGACATTGTGTTTAGCTGATTTCGATAGCTAGAGTTAACATACATACTTGGGAACCTAGAGGAAGGTCTACGCTAAAATGGTCCTTTAGCTAAAGCGTGTTCCATCTTAGTCCTAATCAACATTACATTAGTAATATAATCAAGTCAAACAGGCTATCACATTAAAAAAAAAAAAAAAATTCTTTTTCACAAAACTCACCGAAGGTCCCATATCGGAAGAGTTGAGTACGACAGTGGAGGCATGAACAAAGTCCAGTAGAAGTAACGAGTACCCGTCTAGTGCTAGTGACAGATACCGCGGCGCCGCGTATTCAACCAACACGTCCACCACGGACCGATCCTCGCCTGTCAGCCCTGAGAACAGTTGCAACGCTTTAACAGACGTCATGATAAAAAAGTTCTAGAAACTTCTGTGATTAACGATGCACTATACTGGCTGGGTATGGGACTGCGTAACACACAAGTGTAACGTATTGTGAAGTTTTTAATAGTTGATTAGTTTTAATTTGGGTTATTAATGCACCGTAACGACACGGTTAAATGTGGGTCGTTTATGCAATTTACACGAGTAATTTGGGACAAAGTATTAATAGAACTAGATAGGAGTAGAATAGCTACGTTCTGTTAATAGGGTGCGCTTTTATTGAGCCGCAGCGAAGCTGAGACACGCAGATTCCACCAATCATTCACATAATTACGTCTCGTCTCGTTCCCCTTGTATTACAAGATTGCAATCAGACTAAGAATGAGCTCAAGCGTCAATTTTATATTAGGTAGTTTATGCAATGATAGTTGTCAATGGCAGCGTGTGCGTAAAGAACAATGGTGAGAGTTTTTCTGAACAGGTAGTAGATTCGTCGACATTAATTCTGCTTGTTATAGTCTAAATTGATTCGGCCCGCCCACTTCGCTTCACTTCAATGGAAGCACCTTTACCATTGTTATGTGTCAAGCCGTGGTGGCTTAGACTAGTTAGACTTAGACATAGGTGACCTTTCAACCAGAGGGCCGTGAGTTCGAGCCCGGACTCACACCTCTGTGTTTATCGGAACTTATTTGCGAAATTACATTCGAAATTTACCCTGCGCTTTACGGTGAAGGAAAACAACGCAAGGAATCCAGCACACATCGCAATAGTATGTGCGAAGTTCCCAATTCGCACTGGGCCCGCGTGGGAACTACGACCCAAGCCTTCTCATACTTAGAGGAGACCTGTGCCCTGCAATGGGATGTAAATAAGCTGGGTTGATGTGTTTTACAAATTGCCAACCTCCCCTCTCTGAAATGTGTGACATAATTTTAAAGATGGCTGTAAGCGAGTGTGTCATACCATGATGCAGGGCGCGTTGGTAGAGATGCAAGTGCGCGAGATGCAGCCGGTTGTTGCAGGATGACGGCGCGCCCGGGCCTTGCGTCTGCGCTTGAGTGCTCTCGCATAGCAGCCGCAGCGCGAGTAGCTTGCCGGCCCTATGGGAAACGAGTGACGGTCCGTCTTAGGCATCGCCGTGTGCACAGCTCAAGTCCAGACAACAAAAAAATAACCAGTCTTGTTTTGTAACTAGCCAGGACCGCATTTAGAGTATTGGAGGCCTCGGGGCATAAAAGGAATGGAGGCCCCTTGGTCACAAATTATATTCCAAATAAAATGGCCATATTATTCAGTCTAAGATTTCATCAAACAATTTTTCGAAGTCTCTGTTGTGGGGGCCCCTCTATTGTGAGGGCTGTGGCCCCGGATGTCCTACCCTAAATCCGGCCCTGTAACTAGTCTTTACCCGAGGCTTTGCACGCATAAATAACAGGATCTGACAGTTGAACGATTGAATATTTTCTTCAACGTCAAAATATGTTTCTTCATTTGCTAGACAATTGCCTTTGGTAAGAAAAAAAATTTTTTTTTTTAATATTTTTTTCTTACAGATTAGGCCAATTTAAGAAATTAATTTGAATATTTTAAAATTTGGTCGCGTATTTTTCTTTAAATTTAATTTGTTAAATACCGGATATGGTTGACCGGATATACGTCATCAGTGGCACGAAACTCTTGATTTCCTTTGCCCATCTGCTTAGAGAAAAAATACTGTCATCTGTCATTCGTACGTCGTCATGTCGTCAATAAGTTTCTAACCTTCTGGTTCTGAAAGTCTATTTTCCACGATAATTTTTGAAAAAATGCTTACCAGTGGAAACTCCGGTGAAAAATTTGTTAAGGCTGACACGCTCAATCTACCCAAATTGCGAAATGTGTCTATTTTGGAGTACATTGCTTCCAGCGATATGCACAATATTGCCGAAATAAGGGGGGCTAAGATGCTCATGTGAGTATCTACCTGTTCAATCATCAACATTGAGTGCATACCTATTATAAAATACTCATGGGCCGGGGCTATTCATGGAGTCATTTGAATAAATAAAACACTTTCTATAGTCCATTTTTTAGATTCAAAAATGAAAATAGCCTTTTTGTTTTGTTTCCTATCCTATTGACATCAGTTAAATTTAAATGACATTATGACAGACATTGACATTGATTTTTTTTAAGTGAAGCGTGAGAGCAAAGGTAAAAGAAAAATGCCTTTGAACCTTTGATGTCGTCATTTGAAGATCAAATGAAAGACATCAGTTTTTTTTGGAATGTCTCCGCTATTAGCTGTTTATTTTCAAGTCCGACTACAGAAAATGGTTGTATAACATTATTCCTCAATGATAAAAATATAAAAAAATACAAAAAAATATTTAACCAAAGGGAATTCGTTGCTTTTAAACGAAAGAGTTACAAATCAAAATCAAGTTTTTTTTTTAGAAGAGCTCCATGTTTAATTTGTTGGCACTCTTACTCCTTTCAATGCTTTTGTGTCATATATCCTACGATGCGTCTTTTAATTTCCTACCTCTTGTTTATTTTAATTTTGAGGTTACCCATTGACCCTCTCGCTTAAATGCAGCGAATTATCTTCGTATTTTGTTTTATATTGCCTGGCTTTGAGAGAGCTATAAGGTCTAATCTATTCACTCACAAAATAAACTGAACCTGTATGTAACAATGGCTCATTACAAGCCATTGAGTATAGGGATCAATGGTGATGGCAGACAGTTGGTAATGGGCAGGGCGCATGGCCTATTATGCATAGATCTTTAGGGCTCGGAAAAGAGTACAAACCTGTGTGTAGGCGGTAGGGCTTCGGCCTCGAGACACCAGCCGGCCACCAGGTTGAAGGGTACGTGGATCTCTGTGTTGCCATTGAGGGTCTGGTTCGCGCTGATCTGCAACCACACTCCTGGTTCATCTTACATCGCAACATTATGGCTAATGACACTTAAATGTATCAACAACAAACTCGTACTTAGCGAAATTTGTTCATGTTTTATATCGAAAGGGATGATAGTTGAGATCAATACGAATCGAATTGTTCCAGTCAATTAATGTTTTGGGTTACAGTACTTCAAGAACGAACAAGAACATGAAATCAAATGGTATGCCTTGGAAAATTAAAGGTTTATACGTCTGCTTTTATCAAATAATCTAGGTCAGGCAAGTTTTCATAAACAGTTTTTTAAATAGTAAAAAAAAATAATTCATAAACAGTTTTTTAATAGTAAAATAAATGTTACCAAGAAAGTCATAGTTTATTTTTTTTCGTTTTAAAGATGACTCTAACAGTCAGTGGAAAAGGCACCACACAAACAAATTATAAATAATAAACTTTATTACATCTTTAAAGCGCATTCAATTGACAATACAGGTCATTGATCGCGGCTGATGCGGTCTTTAATATTGCCGTATGGTACAATAATCGATATGTATAATGTCTGCCACATGAACAAAATCATATATAAATATTGAAAGCCATATATCGCTTAAGCTAATTTTAAACAGACCAAGCCAAAAATAAATCTGATAATTACTAAAAACAGATAATATTATATTCGGGTGACTTCGGAAACACGAAAATAGTTGAGCGGCAAACAATAAATACGAGTGTACAATCCATTCTATTCAATTTCTGACTCACTGAGTGTAGTTTTCTACATAAAATATTGCAACCTTAAAAATGTCTCGCAAACACTTTTCAACTATAATCTTCTCATAGTTACAGCGCAAATTCTCTTGTAACATTCGTAGGAAGGAATTAAAATCACCAACAAAGTAGTGAAAGTCAAAAGGAACTTCAATAACAACGTACATTTGTAACTTTAATTAAAGATGTCGTAAACCGAACGACTGTCAATAAATAAATGAAAGTACCCACATAATATTCACACAAACAGACGTATCAGAAAAATGAAATATGTAGGTACCCACTTTGCGTTGCGCTCAATAAGTCAATCAATATGCAGATTAAACAAATAAATAAGTTTCGAACATGTCTTTGTTAAGATCGTAATATTTGACGTAATTTTAATGTAATACCTTTCTTCTCAGCCGCCGCAGAAACCTCCCTTTTCCGCCTCCTCTTTCGCATTGGCAGTTTTTAAATACCTTCGAGTTGGACAACAGTTCGCACAATCTCCGGAATACAGTACATATACACTCACATGTGCACCGCGTGTTGATCGTGGATATCACTGCACTTCAATATAATATTCCTATTTCCCTACAATAGAGAATTAGACAATGCAATACCAAGGCTCAAACAATAGTAAATAAACAAGCTATTTGAGATGAACATGATTCATAAAACTATAGCTTCGTTTCCAGATATCGACTGATAAATCCGTCAAGAGTGGCGTGTTTGCGATAAAAATTAACACATGGCCGGCATCTATTGAATGACATGATTTACAACATAGGTGCTAGCGACACAACGGTATTTTAATACACATTATTTCACGTTTACGACGTTAGGTAAGCTAACTTTGCACATGATTATGTTGACCACTTTCTTTGGAATTAATAGCAAATATTGTGGCGAAAGACGCGGTCTCGCGCAGCGGCAAATAAAGTTTAAGATTTGATTTTATCTCAAACTGCTTCAACGCGCGCAGAGCATGTAGATAAGGAATTAAATTCGATTTGAACCGCGTTGTAAACTTTACCTAAGCTGTACTATAGTAAATACATGGATGAATTGACGGCATTATAGAAGAGTAAAAACTAGAGTGGGTGCTTATATCAACAATGTTGACATTACGACATCGTCTAACACTTGGTCACTCAGGTGGTCACAAGGTCATCAATACGGTAAAGTAACATTGCAATAGATAGACCATGTACTAAATATTTCCTAATAATTTGACTCTTTAAAATATTTCGGGTTATATTTTTAACAAGAACTAACTAAAATTGTTATCAATAATCGAAACTGAACTCAAAATCATATCGTCGATGAAACTGCAATACCGCGTAATCAACAATGGCTAATGCTGCGTAACTAACAAAATGTGCCAAATTTAAGTTTGGGTAAGTCTGTCATCAACAAACACAAAGTTGTACAATTTTAATGCTCTTCTGTAAAAATTGCCACAAGTCAGTGTTTTTGATTATTTTAGGGCTTCGGTAAATATTTAGCATTCCAATAGGGTTCTATCGCCAAAGTTTGAATGCCGTTGCTGTATGGAACCACATAAGGAGACGAAAGCTGAAGCGGTCTGGCAGACAGTTCATCAGTCGACATTAGGTAGACGATAAATGCAGGAATACCAATCATAAAAATATTGTCTTACTCGTATGGCCCTACCAAGAATTAAGAGCAAATACCAAATACGGTGAGCGACTCTACTGTAGTGTTTCTCTGTAGATTTATTTAGTAGCTCATTACTGCAGCAGGGGCATATTTTCTATATGCTGACATCCATAGCATTTGCCTATGCTTCAGGATCAAGACCTGGTTTTTACGAGTATGAGTATGAATCATGACTTTTTGCAACTGCCTGCTTTGTCTTCTTAAAAGTAATATTTAAAAAAAAATTAAGCACTTCAAAAATATTAAATGTTGGGCTTTTCGCGGTCCATGATCACGTGTGGAGTGTTGAAGTCTCTTGATGAGGGTATAACATAGATGGCTCTGTATCACTGCAGAATGTGATTATTTAACAGAGTGAAATGTGCGATGTATAGGAAAAAATTGTCTTAACTCCTGACCTCCTACACCACTGTAGGAGAATAGCACGCGGCACGGAATGCTGAGGACCTGGGTTCGATTCCCAGCGCTGGTCTTTTTTCTGTACATCCATGTTTCACTTTGTATTTAGTATTCTGAAATATATGGATTTCACGGGATGACCGTAAAAGTAATAAAAAATGAAGTTGAAAAATAAAAATACAAAAAGATACTTCATATCAAATTTGTTCGGTTTTTTTTTCATCTAGTATTGAAATTAAATTTATTTTTCATCACTCAAGCTCTGAAAGTAGGTTGCATTCAACTTGAAATCAGTGTTGTAAATTCGATCCTTTCCTTTGTATTCACGAACTGGTAAACAAGGAGGTGCGCTGCTTGCAGCGCCTCACCGCCTGCACACCGAGCTCAAGGTGTCGCCGCAAAGCGCGATTTGGACCGAATGGTGAGTAAACTAAAACTTTCATTGATTTTGTGTATTGGTAATACTGAGTGTGAGAGGGTGAGCGATCCTTTTGCACTGACTAGTTTGAAAATTAACGGTGAAGGCGCGACTGGTAAAAAAGGCATTAACTTGTACTCAGAGTATGTATGAAATGTAGGGGAGAAGATTGCACTGCGCGTTTGTGTAGTGAGTAAAAGAACAATCAATGGCGAGTCCCTAAACGTTCCTTATGCAATGTCGTGCCTATTGTAGAGCAATGTGATCACAAGAATGAACCGTATAATAATCTATCAAGTTTAAGGAACAGTGCATGTTAAGCACACAGCACAAGGTAACTAAACCTTGTATCACAATCCCGAACCGAGTGTTGGTTCAGGTGGTCAGGGCTGGCTATGAGGGGATTTGTTGGGAGGCCAGTGGGCGGAAGCCCGGTTGTGATTGTAGATTATTAAGTACAAACAAAGTCAAAAATGATTAGGGTTCATTCAACGATCATATTGTGCTATAAATGTGGTTACAGTTATCGTAGGTACATATATTGCGAAGCTATACCGTACCCCATTAGGTACCCACACAAGGTGTGTAAAGCTGCGTACGGACTGCGCGCACTGTACGCGTACCCGGGCTTGCGTGTCCTGGAACGTCATGTCCGTACGCCATGTACGCGTACACTGTACACGTACACTATACGCGTACATGGCGTACGGACATGGCGTTCCAGGACACGCAAGCCCGTGTACGCGTACAGTGCGCGCAGTCCGTACGTAGCTTCAGGCGGCCGCGGCGAAGTGACGCCGGTGCACGGTGCTGGCCGCGGCGGGCGGCGCGACGCGCTCTCTTACAAATTGCGTATATATTTTTAACATAACGGTTTTTCTTTATTTCCTCGCATTTGTGATGAAAAGTAGAGTGTTCAACTCGAGTGTAAATGATCAATTACAACCCTTGTTTATCAATCTACTATTACTGACTGTACGGTCTTACTGCCGTACATTTTTGCTTACACGCGACCTACTTTTGACCGCGTCACAGCAGTCAATATAATACAATAATTTAAGGTAAACATTAGTGCGTAACTAACTATCGTACGAAAGACATCTGAAGAGAAAGTATTGCCTAACTAAACTTAACTTATAACTTTGATTAAACTATACATTGACTACGGCTTCTTTCTCTGCACTCCACGAACTTCAACAACAACAAGAAAGTGTAGGGAGCTAACTAGCCCTTACATTTAATGGTCCTTCGAGCATCCCGGTATTTATACAGTTTGTTTTTCTGTTGCGGTAGCGTATCGGTTTGACTGGCTTCCCACAAGCGGGTTCCACCGGTTGAATTGAGACGACGCATATATCGTTTACAGTGAGCAACTGTACTAGGTGCCATACAACGAACCAGCTGAAGAACTCATTCGTCATCGTGAACTACGAGGCGGATATCAAGAACTACTACTAACTAACCAACTTAACTAACTGAAGACGATCCAGTCAACATGAGCGACCTCCAGAAACAGCAAGGTTGCTTTAATAACATCAATACTTTATGTACGAACTATAGAAAGGACAGTTCGTCAAGAAAAACTCAAGACTATTTAAACACGCGGCTTGCATCTCTCGGCGAATATTGGGAAGATTTTGAGAATCGTCATAAAATCCTTGTGCATGAATCTGGCGACAGAACTCAGCAATACTTCACGGAAAACGTCTATGACAAAACAAAGGCGTTGTACGAGTCAACTAAAGCGGATATGCTGAACATGTTACGTTACTTTTCTGAACAGGATTGTAACGTTCAATTTAACTTGGCGGACACCATAGATGATAGAGCTGACGACGGCATCAAAGCTCTGCTGGGAAAACAAGAACGTAACTTTAAAGCTATAGACCGCGCTATGTCAAAAATAGTAATTCATGCTACAAGTGAGAAATGGGAGTTGGAAGATCACCTTAACATCTTGAAGGCGAAGTGGGACTCCATCGACAAGGTCCACTGGGAATTAGACGCTCATTTTAATGGGTCTAATGATACATACTATAGCATGTTTATCAACACTGAGGATAAATACGACGAACTAAAGCGTAACTTAAACAAGAAGATTTGGTCAAGTGCTCACTATCAACATTCGGCACCCAGAGTCGAAGTTCCTGAATTTTCAGGGAATTACACCCAGTGGATCTCATTCAAGGATCTTTTCGTTGAAACCATCCATAACAATCCGTCAATTAATACAGCACAGAAGATGCAGCATTTGAAAACTAAACTGCGTGGTGAAGCTGAAAGATTGGTGCAGCATCTCACTATCAGCGCGGATAACTACAGCTCCTGCTGGCAAATTTTAAACCAGCGTTATGACAATAGGCGTCTCCAGTTTACGTCATACGCAAACACCATGCTCAACTTACCACTCTTACAACAGCCAGATGCCAACAGTCTCAAGAAGATGCATGACGTTATTACTGAGTGCTTAAACGGGCTTGCAAACATCGGCGTTGAAACCACTTCTTGGGACCCCATCATCGTACACCTCATGTCGCAGAAACTTGACACAACTACTTACAACGATTATATGAGGGAACTTCAGAATCACCGAGATTTACCGATCTTAAGTGATTTCTTATCATTTTTGGAGAGCAAGTTTATGGCGTTTGAAACTATGAGACATCCCAAAAAAGAAAACGTTAGCTACACGAAACCAACTACTTTTACCAGGCCAGTTAACAAACAATATTCAAACTTTAGAGGAGCATCGCCAAAGATTTATCACGCGGTATATGGGAATTGCACTCTATGCGACGGGAATCACGTGTTGATGCAATGTCCGAAGTTCATCGACCTGGACCCAACGCAAAGAAATATAACTATTGCATGCAAAACTGCGCGTCTGCAAAAACTGTTTATACAGACATGGCAACAGCGAATGCAAGTCGATAAAAACTTGCAAAGAGTGCAATATGAGGCATCATACACTGTTGCATAATCCAGTGAAGAAAACAATGTCGCATTTTTATAAAGTAAAAAATAACTTTTCGGGTCAACGTCCGTCCACTTCAACGTCTTCAACTCAGCCTCCAGCTGCTAATCACTTGTCATCTGACGAAATGGAGATCCTCTTAACTACTGTTCAGCTGAAGGTTCAATCAGTCGACGGAACTTACGTTACATTGCGGGCCCTTCTGGATCAAGGCTCGCAAGTAAACTTAATTACTGAAAACGCTGCTCAACTGCTCAGACTGCCGAGAAGAAAACTTTACGCTACCATCTCCGGAATAGGAGAATCATCCAAGGACTGCAAAGGCCGTCTACAACTGTCCTGCAAATCGTTATATTCAGATTATACTTTCGAACTTCAAGCATTTATTATGAACAAACTAACAAACAATCTACCTAACTCTACATTTAAAAAGGAAAATTGGCCGCATTTACAAAACTTGAAACTTGCCGATCCTGATTACAACATGTCCCGCTCCGTAGACCTCCTGCTGGGAGCGGAAGTATACGCTAAGATTATCCAGGACGGAGTCCTTAAAGGACCCATGCAAGCTCCCATCGCTCAACAAACTCATCTGGGATGGATCTTGTGTGGGAAATCGAAAACTTTTAACTGTCAC
Organism: Archips xylosteana; assembly: GCA_947563465.1. Lineage (NCBI taxonomy): Eukaryota > Metazoa > Arthropoda > Insecta > Lepidoptera > Tortricidae > Archips > Archips xylosteana. The sequence goes on along the minus strand of OX387362.1, from coordinate 11,001,371 downwards.
GTAACTCTGATCAATCTGGATGAAATAACTAAGTTTTGGGAGACTGAAGATATCGCGCAAGGCAATGAAGACATTAGCAAGGAAGATCAATGCGAAGACTTTTACAGCAAGACTGTTCAACGAGGCTCTGATGGAAGATATATTGTAAAAATGCCGTTTTGTTCCGACTATGAAGAAAAAATAGGTCACTCGAAATCTATAGCCATCTCGCAATTCTTACAACTCGAGAAGAAGCTGCAAAGGCAGGCTAAACTCGCCAAGATGTACAAAGAATTCATAAAAGAATACGTCGATCTTGGTCATATGAAGCTTTCGACCCCAACTGTACAGCTCGAAAACTTTATGCCTCACCATGGTGTTCTACGAGAGAACGCTGAAACTACACAACTAAGAGTCGTATTCAACGCCTCACAAAAATCAAGTAACGGCCTCAGTTTGAACAGTCTGCAAGAAAAGGGTCCTAAACTACAAAAGGACATCCAGGCGCTGATCCTGAAATGGAGAACTTATAAATATGCCTTTACGGCAGATATAGAAAAGATGTTCCGCTGTATTTGGATATCTGAAGAACAACAGCCACTTCAAAAAATTGTATGGCGTAACTCTCCAAACGAACGCATACAGGAATATCAACTCTGCACGGTAACTTACGGGACTAAGTGCGCACCCTGGTTAGCAATGCGAACTTTAAAGCAGTTAGCCATGGATGACGAACATAAATACCCCGCTGCTGCAAAAGTACTACAGAACGAGTTTTATGTAGATGACCTAGTTAGCGGTCATAACTCCCTGGAAGCAGCCAAAGAACTACAACTAGCACTCATCAACTTACTAAAGGGCGGCGGTATGAATTTAAGAAAGTGGTCCACTAATCACCCAGCTCTTCAAGAAAACTTAAGAAAAGATCAAATATCAACTGGAAAAGTATTCGACTTCAAGCACGAAGAATCTACTAAAACACTTGGCCTTGGATGGAATCAAAACACGGACACATTCGTGTTGAACTGGAACTTGGACCTCACGAAACGAACTGCACTCACTAAAAGAACATTACTGTCGGAGATCTCAAAACTTTACGACCCGCTGGGCTGGCTGGCTCCCGTGACCGTAACAGCAAAACTATTATTTCAAAGGGTCTGGGTCAGCAAACTTGGATGGGATGACGTCCTACCTGTCGACATTCAAAATGACTGGATAAAACTTAAAACTGAACTGCCAGACTTAAAGAACATCAAATTGAATCGTTGGATTGGTGTTACTGACAAGGTCATTGAACTATTCGGATTCTGTGACGCAAGCGAGAAGGCATTTTCTTGTGTCATATACAGTCGAGCACCGATCGAGCAAGGAAAATTTACTATCACCCTACTCGCAGCAAAAACTAGGGTTGCGCCGCTAACTCAAAAAACTTCGCTTCCAAGACTGGAACTTTCAGCTGCCTTATTGCTGTCACAACTCATCGACAAGACAAAAAAGGCACTAATGGGCCACGAAATAAAGGTCCAGGCATGGAGTGACTCACAAGTCGTTCTAGTATGGCTACAAGGAGATACATCTAAATGGGAACAATATGTAGCCAACCGAGTCACGAGAATAAAACAAATAATACCCGCCGAACAGTGGCACTATGTTAAATCGGAGCAGAACTCAGCTGATTGTGCCACTAGAGGGCTTTATCCAGGAAAGCTTATTAAACTAAAGCTTTGGTGGGAAGGCCCAGAATTTCTCAAGACGTTTAGATGTCAAGCAGAGCCGAAGGCAATAACTTGTCTATTTACAACAAAACAAGGCGAACTTCAAGAAGCGAAAATAGCAGCAAAAAATCATAACAAACACTTAACAAATGAATTATTATTTAAATACAGTTCGTTAACTAAGGTGATAAGAATCATCGCATGGGCTAAGCGCTTTAGTGCACGCGCCCGCAATAGTAAGAAATTCGACACCACTTACCTAACAACAAGCGAGTTAGCCGCGTCAACTGAACTAATTATTAAATACGCGCAACAAACAGAGTTTGAGCACGAATATAAACAACTTTTGAAGAAAGAAAATTTAACTAACAAATCAAGCATGTTTAAACTTAACCCTTACATAGATGAAAAGGGAATATTAAGGGTTGGCGGCCGCCTTACCAACTCAAACCTGCCACTGAAAATGAAAAACCCAATAATCTTACCACGCAATGGACGTTTAACTCAACTTGTCATCGAGCACGCGCACAAATCAACACTTCACGGAGGAGCTCGTCTGACGTTAGCCCACCTCAGAGAGCGATACTGGATAATTGGGGGCAACAAAGCAGTGAAATCGCGACTGCTACACTGCGTTCCGTGTCATCGATACAAAATAACTAATAACTTTCAACTGATGGGTGATCTACCGAAGCAAAGAGTCACCCCCTCCAGGCCGTTTAGCCACACAGGAGTTGACTTTACCGGCCATGTCGAGATAAAACTTAACAAAGGAAGAGGAGTGAAAACATCCAAAGGCTACATAGCTATTTTTATATGTATGGCAACCAAGGCCGTACATATTGAACTCGTTTCAGACCTAAGCACTGAAACCTTTATCGCTGCCTTTCAGAGGTTTTGCGCACGAAGAGGCACGCCAAAACATATGTATTCCGATTGTGGCACCAACTTTGTGGGGGCGTCAAGGACTTTACGGAGGGAATTCGAAGAATTTAAAAATATATTATCACCAAATTTCTTTGAAGAGATCGGAAAACTGGAAGTCGAATGGCACTTCAACGTTCCTGCATGGCCGAGCGCTGGAGGGGCGTGGGAAAGTTCTGTGAAATCTCTTAAGCATCATCTCCGACGTGTACTCGGAAGTCAAAAGCTAACTTATGAGGAATTTGGAACTTTACTAGCAAAAATCGAAGCCTGCATGAACTCCCGGCCATTGTGCCCGCTCACGGAAGATCCTGACGAATTTTACAACTACCTGACACCTGGCCACTTCTTAACCGGGACCCCTACTATGGCATTGCCACTATCAGACTACAGTGATGTCGCAACGATTGACTTACGCCGCCGATGGCAACTTACGGAGCACATGTTCCAACAATTCTGGAAGAACTGGTCCAACGAATATCTGTCTCAACTACAAATAAGGAGCAAGTGGAACAAACCCCAGCCAAACATTAAAGAGGGTGATATTGTTCTAGTCAAAGACAACAACTTACCACCAGGAAAGTGGGCCATGGGACGCGTACTACAACTTCATCCTGGCGCCGATGGCTATGTTCGAGTAACAACCATTAAAACACAAACTGGTACAATAAAACGTCCAATTGTAAAACTATCAACCCTTCCAATTGAAAACGAAGTCAAGATAGAAAAGAACGAGGAAAATGAAGACTTAAACCAACCTGTTTCGAAGATAACATCTCCAATTGCAAGAACTGAAAAAAGAAGCAAAAAGAACTTGTCTCGTGCCTTTACATTGTTTACAACTTTCATAACAATGTGCGCCGTGATGTCAGAGTCACGTGCCGACGAGCCTACAGTGGCTCAAATTACAAATATTGAACGCGAACGCCCGATCTACTATGACGCAATGGGAAACATACAAATAATACATGACGAGTGGACGCTCTTAATGTACTATAACTTAACTAATTACTGGGAAGGTGTTCGACGTATACAAACATACTTACAGGGGGTGAAAGATTTGTGTCAAAAAACTGACCCTAGATACTGCCAAACTACATTGGATCAGCTATATCACGAGATGGATCTTCTGAGCTATTATAACACCATACTACTCGCTCCACACAAACATTTGTCTAACCGGAGGAAACGTGGGCTAATCGATGGAGTTGGCTACATAACCAACAGTCTATTTGGTATCTTAGACCAAAGATTTGCTGATAAATACCAAAATGACATAAAGGCTGTTCAAAACAACGAAAAATACCTACTTCAACTAATCAAAAATCAAACATCGATCGTGGAACTTGAGAACACTGTTTTGAAAAAATCCGAAGAAAACATCAAACAACAATTTATTACAATGGAAAACTTTATGAAACAGACTGACGCTAACATCGCAAAGGTGCAATCTGAATTAGAAATAGCGATGGCAACTAGCTTCTTTAATTCAGCATCCCTAGCGGCACATTTATTACTAAACAACCTCAAAAGTGTTCAAGAGATGCTATTCAACACTCTTACGGACGTGTATAAGGGTCATATGGACGTGCACCTGGTAACGCCAGTCAACCTGGTCAGGCAATTAACTGACATTTCCGGTAAACTTCCCAGAACTTTGTCATTGCCAGTAGAGAACATAAGCGAAGAAGTGAAAGACTTTTATAAGCTACTCTACATAAAGGCCCGAGTGACGGACAACTACTTCATGTTCGAGATTCATATACCCCTCACTTCAGATGAAGATTTCACTCTACATCAAGCTATCCCACTACCTGTCAGAACGAACTCAGGTATAGCAATCATGGCAACAACATCGAAGTACATTGCTGTGAACTTCAGGAAGAACACTTTCATTTCCTTATCCGAAGAACTTTTAAAACAATGCATACAACAAAAGCCAGATAGCTACTTGTGCAATAAAAACCTTCCTGTGATCAACCTACACAACAATAATATCCCGTGCGAAGCAAAACTATTAAGTCATCGTATGACGTCTCAATGTGACGTCACAGTGGCCTCATGCAAGGACACGTGGATCGAGTTGCATGCACCAAACACTTGGCTTGCAATTTGTTGTGACACCTGCGCACTGCGAACTATATGTGAAAATGAGGTCACGGCGTATACTCTAACATCTTCCGGGATCGTAACTTTACCTCAAGGCTGTTTGCTACAGTCCAATTATCTAACTATACAGGGTGTTTGGTAGCTAGATACAAAGCTTTAAGGGGATGATAGCCGAGGTATTTTTGAACATTTTTAGCCATATATGTCTTAGCCGAAATTTGATATTTTTTTTTAAATTGAATACTTAGAAATTTTAGGAAAATACCCAGAATTTGATATTCACGAGTCAATATTGCCCCAATGAGCGTTAATTTGGAAACAAAATCTTTTATTTCGGATAGTTTAATGTGTATTGGACCAAATGAAATAATTTTTAAGTGTCTTTCTTGCCAGAAAAACAAAATGGAGGCATTCGAAATTACTCAAAATGTCTTAGGTTGGAACAGAGTAATTTTTCTGTGCTATAAAAAAAAATAAAAAAAAATCCTTGAAATGTTCAAACATTTTTAAAAACATGCCTGTTTATTGTTCTTTATTTTAAGGTATCACTCATTCACATTGCTTGCTAAATCTGAGATAAAAAGTAAAAACCAAACTCAGGGAGCACTCGCTAAGAGAATGTACTAGTCTTGGAATTTCACGTTAAAGGTACTTAACTAGTAAATTACTTGAAAAGAAGATTAAAATTAAATCATTAATCTTCGGTTTGTTGTAATTTGAATACTAAATTAATTAATTTTACAATTTTTTTTTACATTAATAAATCAAATGTATAAAAATTTCCACAATAAATACCATCACAATACACCAAAGTCCATTTTAGTCTGATAAAAAAGTTCTAAATTCAAAATCAAAGTTTTGAATTTAGAACACCTGTACTTTTAAAAAGATACATTTTTAAATGTGGAACGTTTGAAATTTGTTGAACTTCCAATTTCAAATTTAGTGTCTTATGAAAATTCAGCGATCGGTTGTTGCGGGTTTTCAAGAATTACATTTTGTAATTTAAATATCATAAACATCGTACATTCGCCGTGCTAATGCTCCATTACCGTTAGCCCTGCCATACGTGAAGACGATGTTAGCATAATCTTCGTTGCTATAATCAGCCATGTTTGATTTTGAATTTAGAACTTTTTTATCAGACTAAAATGGACTTTGGTGTATTGTGATGGTATTTATTGTGGAAATTTTTATTCATTTGATTTATTAATGTAAAAAAAAATTGTAAAATTAATTAATTTAGTATTCAAATTACAACAAACCGAAGATTAATGATACCTTTAACGTGAAATTCCAAGACTAGTACATTCTCTTAGCGAGTGCTCCCTGAGTTTGGTTTTTACTTTTTATCTCAGATTTAGCAAGCAATGTGAATGAGTGATACCTTAAAAGAAAGAACAATAAACAGGCATGTTTCTAAAAATGTTTGAACATTTCAAGGATTTTTTTTAATTTTTTTTTATAGCACAGAAAAATTACTCTGTTCCAACCTAAGACATTTTGAATAATTTCGAATGCCTCCATTTTGTTTTTCTGGCAAGAAAGACACTTAAAAATTATTTCATTTGGTCCAATACAAATTAAAATATCTGAAATAAAAGATTTTGTTTCCAAATTAACGCTCATTGGGGCAATATTGACTCGTGACTATCAAATTCTGGGTATTTTCCTAAAATTTCTAAGTCTTCAATTTAAAAAAAAAATATCAAATTTCGGCTAAGACATATATGGCTAAAAATGTTCAAAAATACCTCAGCTATCATCCCCTTAAAGCTTTGTATCTAGCTACCAAACACCCTGTATATTCTCATAATCAGTACAACAGCAAAATTAAGATAAACTATAACTTCAACGTGCCCACATTGAACACATCTGCCAACGGAATTGTCAATTTGACTTACCACAAGGCTGCCACGGTACATCTGAGCCAACCAGAAGAGTTAACAGAAATCGAAAGAAGATTGGTTTCACAACGCGAGCAGGAAAATGAACTATCCACACCACTTTCCAACATCGACATTCATCAATTTGCTATTTCCTATCTACTACTAGGAATAGCGGTTCTTTGCCTTATATTTTGGGTTGCGAAGCGGCGTTTCCCACTACTTTGTACCAAACGCAAACCTCGAAGCCATTGTTCGCTCAAGTCGGTGAAACCCCACTATGAAGACATAGAGTTGCAGACTATTCCACAAAAAAGGATCACGGGACCAGAGGATGCCAAGCCCTCGACGAGCCGAACGAAGCGCCACCGTCAAGACTACGCTACTGTTGACAACATTGCCTTTCACTTTGATTAATTTATTTTGTACTTTGAAAATTTTACTTTCTCTTGAGATTATTTTCTTTATTTTCGGGGTTGCGAATATGTACGGTCTTACTGCCGTACATTTTTGCTTACACGCGACCTACTTTTGACCGCGTCACAGCAGTCAATATAATACAATAATTTAAGGTAAACATTAGTGCGTAACTAACTATCGTACGAAAGACATCTGAAGAGAAAGTATTGCCTAACTAAACTTAACTTATAACTTTGATTAAACTATACATTGACTACGGCTTCTTTCTCTGCACTCCACGAACTTCAACAACAACAAGAAAGTGTAGGGAGCTAACTAGCCCTTACACTGACCTTGAGCAGCGTGTCGTTGAGGTGTATGAGGTAGCTGTAGAGGTGCGCGTGCGCGTGCGGGTCGCGCAGCAGGTTGGGGTCGCCGAGCGCGGCCAGCATGCGCCGCCACATGACCGCCGCCACGTGGCAGCCAGCCCCAAGTGTTTACTGACCCTGAGCAGCGTGTCGTTGAGGTGTATGAGGTAGCTGTAGAGGTGCGCGTGCGCGTGCGGGTCGCGCAGCAGGTTGGGGTCGCCGAGCGCGGCCAGCATGCGCCGCCACATGACCGCCGCCACGTGGCAGCCAGCCCCAAGTGTTTACTGACCCTGAGCAGCGTGTCGTTGAGGTGTATGAGGTAGCTGTAGAGGTGCGCGTGCGCGTGCGGGTCGCGCAGCAGGTTGGGGTCGCCGAGCGCGGCCAGCATGCGCCGCCACATGACCGCCGCCACGTGGCAGCCAGCCCCAAGTGTTTACTGACCCTGAGCAGCGTGTCGTTGAGGTGTATGAGGTAGCTGTAGAGGTGCGCGTGCGCGTGCGGGTCGCGCAGCAGGTTGGGGTCGCCGAGCGCGGCCAGCATGCGCCGCCACATGACCGCCGCCACGTGGCAGCCAGCCCCAAGTGTTTACTGACCCTGAGCAGCGTGTCGTTGAGGTGTATGAGGTAGCTGTAGAGGTGCGCGTGCGCGTGCGGGTCGCGCAGCAGGTTGGGGTCGCCGAGCGCGGCCAGCATGCGCCGCCACATGACCGCCGCCACGTGGCAGCCAGCCCCAAGTGTTTACTGACCCTGAGCAGCGTGTCGTTGAGGTGTATGAGGTAGCTGTAGAGGTGCGCGTGCGCGTGCGGGTCGCGCAGCAGGTTGGGGTCGCCGAGCGCGGCCAGCATGCGCCGCCACATGACCGCCGCCACGTGGCAGCCAGCCCCAAGTGTTTACTGACCCTGAGCAGCGTGTCGTTGAGGTGTATGAGGTAGCTGTAGAGGTGCGCGTGCGCGTGCGGGTCGCGCAGCAGGTTGGGGTCGCCGAGCGCGGCCAGCATGCGCCGCCACATGACCGCCGCCACGTGGCAGCCAGCCCCAAGTGTTTACTGACCCTGAGCAGCGTGTCGTTGAGGTGTATGAGGTAGCTGTAGAGGTGCGCGTGCGCGTGCGGGTCGCGCAGCAGGTTGGGGTCGCCGAGCGCGGCCAGCATGCGCCGCCACATGACCGCCGCCACGTCCGGCAGCCAGCCGCGCGCCGCGCCGCCCATCACCACGCCCACGCCCAGGGCGCCCGCGCCCAGAGCGCCCTCGCTGGCGTCGTTCTCCGACCATTCTAGACATACAAAAAAAAATATTATGCAATATTTTTGAAACATAATACATTGGTAGTAATATGAAACATCTGTAGTCCTATTGTTTTGCCTTCAAAGCCTCTGGCTATATTTCAGCGCCATCTAGATTTAATAATCGAACTACAAAAACCGCGGCCGATCCGTACTATGGCGACTGCCAATCCAGTCTATATCATCCTTGGTAAAAGCAAGGATGATATAGACTGGATTAGCAATCGCACGGCGGCAGCAATTTTGGTGCTATTTTATGTTAGGGCCAAAGAAACAAATCGTCGCACGTTTAGAATGAAACTGACTCAGTTTGAAATATTTTATTTCAACAATAATTTTGTCATATGTTTAATCATTCGAATTGAGCAAGTTTAACTTTAAAAATGCGACGTGTCTTTCGCGGCTCCCAAGTAAGTAAACTCGCTGAGACAATAGGTATTATCAGGGCGAGTTTAGAAAGGGATTGAAGTTGACAGTAATTCTAAATATGCTTAAGTCAAAATATGTATGAAATGACAGTTCTGACAGTCCCGTTCAGATTACGGTTTGAATATACCAGTATGTGGTTATGGATGTTATTACTTCAGTCAGTTCCAACTTATACATACCAACATTCCCTCCGTCGGATGCCAGGTCTATTTGTAAGGGAGAGTCCTTGATGGAACTGCTTTCTACGCCGCTAGATGGAGCTGGCGACGGCGATCGAGATTCTAAGAAATAAACAATGCATTGCATTCATAACTATTATAACGATTCACGGTTATTGCATATTTGCTACGAGATGTATGGAATATCGGAGGGTCATTAACATTAATGCTTATCATTATCATTCATGGTTGGTTCTTTTTTTCAGCAAATGTGCCCATTTAATTCATGTTTTTTATAGTGTTTAATAAATAAATATTTTTCCAGGCTTTGTCTAATCTTGCTCAGCAATAGCCGTGCAGTCAAAAAGGTAATGCCTTTATCATTTATACTAACTTGAAAGCAAATACTTGAAAACACACGATATTTTTTTTTGCTATTCATTTATTCGTATTACCTTTAATTAAGAAAGCGTTTTGTTAACAGATACTTTGATACGACTATGTACAGACTACATACCACTAGCAGAGTCTCTTTCTTCGTGTTGCGATGTATGCCGCAACGAGTCCAGTGAATACCACCTTCTAGGTTTGTTGTTACTGGCAGGTTCTTTGGTTTCTTCTGTTAAAAAAGAAAATTAGGTGGTTCATGGTAAGCGCTAAGACAGTCGGCATGGTTACACGTAAAGCTGGTAGTTCGTAGGAAAGCCACACTACCGTAGCTATAATGACGCTGCGACAGAGCAGATTGATGAATGCCATTGACGCGTCAGCAGTGTTGCTGTAATTGAAACCTGTTCCCTATATTCACGTACTAGATTTATCTGTTTACATAGATGCTTTGGTAGCCTAGTGGCTTGATTTATGGCCTCTTAAGTCTCATGCAAGGGTCGTGGGTCCAAACCACGATTTGCATCTCAGTTTTTCAGAATTTATGTGTGAAATTACATTTAAAATTTACCATGAGCTTAACGCTGAAGGAAAAACGTGGCAAGATAACCTGCACACACTTGAGAAGAAATTCAATGGTGTGTGTGAAGTTCCCAATCCGCACTGAGCCCGCGTGGAACCTGCGGCCCACAGTTGCACAAATTTTGTTTCATGGACATCCCAAGCACTTTTCTATGAAACTTGGACGTCTGGGGACTAAGTAAACAACACGAAAAAGTTGATTCATTCATATAGGTTGGGATGATGATGATGTGTCTCCAATCCACAGCATACCTGTAGGTCTGTGTGAGTGCGCCTGTTTGGACAGGTGTGGGTCGGAGCGTGCGCGCTGTAACCGCCGCGCGCTCGCATCTTTGCGCGGGTGACTCTCGTGCAGGCCTTTTGGTGATTTGCCTGCGAACACAGAAACTTGAAATATCCACCGTTACTCAGCATTTCGAAGATAATAAAGCGAATTGCGAAATCTATTTGTCATTAATGTACCTACGAATTGATAGCAAAATTGTGACAGCATTATATTATTATGCAGCTCCTAGATCCCATTTATTTTTTAACAATCAGAACAAGACAAATGTCTACACTTTGTATTTTCCAATTAGTACTCCATATGGATACAGGTGGCAGGTTGTTCTACGGTCAGGTCACCCAGGTGATGATGATGATGGTATTTACCGTGCGTCCGTCCGTCGGCGGGCGGCGGGGGCGGCGCGGCGGGGCGCGGCAGCGGCGCGGGCGCGGGCGTGGCGCGGCGCTCGCGGCCGCCGCGCCCGCGCGTGTCCGTGCTGCTCTCGGAGAGGTCCAACGAGTACACGTGCCGCGCTAACACTCGCGTCAGGGTCTCCATTGTTTTCTGTGCCAGTCAAACGAATATGGATAAAGTTCTATACAATAATAATAAGTAATAAATCATTTATTGCGAGACACGAAATCTCATTTTATCGGCAAAGCAGTAAATACATGAAAGACAAAATTAAAAACAACCCTCCTTCGGCAGTCGGGTGATAACAATATAGAATCATAAATAAATAACGATATAAAAATAACTAGCACCAAAGGCTACGCTACGCTGCCGTCGCTCGCTGACTGTTTATCATTATAATTACATTATGATAAGTTAGTTTCGGACAATCGATAATATGCCGAATAAAATTATGCTAAACTGAATTATGCGAACTTAATTTCGGACTAATTGATTTTTGGGATGTTACACATTATACCAAATAAGGTTTCTGCCACATTACCATTTGGCCAAAAGCGATTATGCCAAGTCTGTTATGACAAAACAGTTTCGGGCAATAAATGTTATGCCAAATGAAGGGAACCCAATTCAAAAGCAAACCCACTGCTTAAAAAAGTAAGAAATAAGAAATCAATATGCGTACCGCCCATTCCTTTATCAGATCTTCCCAGTGCGTCAACCGCGTGAGCAACTCCATAAAGTTCTGCCACAACTCTGGCTTCACTGCCACGTTGAGGTTCGCTTTTATCCACGTCACTATTAAAGTTTGAAACAACGCAGGTGCTAAGAATCCTCCTGTAAATTAATAAATATTCCATTATGTCGCTACCAAATGAAGAACATACGTAAAAAACCGGTTGTCTGTAAAGTCGGTTTACGGACGATAGTTTAACGTGACAACGTCAGAACAAAACATTCAAAAAACAAAAATGAAACCAGGCGGTCACCCATCCAAGTACTGACCGCGCCCGACGTTGCTTAACCTCGGTGATCGGACGAGAACCGGTCTTTTGTCAAATATCTTGAAAACGTGCATCCTACGGCAAAATCAATGAAATTTTTATCCCCCCTTTAATTCCCGCACCCCTCTCCCGCACTCCCCCTCAACCCCACCCCGCACCCCCCCGCATTGAAAATTACCCGACTGCCGTGTCAGGCCTAAGTAACGTAACTTGAGATACGTTAGTTACGCTTAACAGTGCTAAATCGACATTTTTGATGCTATATATACTATCTGATACATATCGAAGATTTTCATTTTAGGCCATAATTCAATAAAAACACCGATTGCCGAACTAACGTATCTGGGATTTTTGTACGCACTTGTAACGGATATCTCCCGTATTTCAAATACGTTAGATAGGTCATACAGAACTCGCCCGCAGAATCGAAATTGAAATTTTTTTTGGTGCAGTTTAATTCAAATCAGGTTGTTGTTATATATTATAATAGGCATTTTAATTACATTTCATAATACGTAACAGCTTCTGAAACCAAGGACAGCTATTGATTTTAATTTTATTAAGAATATGTTTATATGATGTTGTTTATTACACCAAAAATATTAAGTTATGACAAAAGCCGTAAAACAAAAAACGTTTGTTTAAGTGGTAGGAGTTTAGGGTTGAAAGGATGCTAGTGAATTACAAATAACCCTGTATGCAGATACGCAACTTTGCGTTACAGAATTTTGTATGAAAAGTAAGGTCGTGTAAACTTTAAAAACAGTCTTTTTTGAAATTGATTCGTAGCACAGAGTTAAAATTAAAAATACATTGTCACAATAATATTTCTAACCTAATGTGTAAATTTCAAATTTTAAACTTCAATAGTAAACAAGCAATGAGATGTGGATAAACAAAAACTTTGATCGCGTTTTTCTCAAATCGTAGTTTTTGGAGATACGTTACTTAGGCCTGACACGGCAGCCGAGCGCTAGTACTAAGATTGTACATCCTGGCGTTCGCTGCTCTCTTGTACATACTGGCCTTCACTGTTCTGTACGTACATGCACGTTACATTGCGTCATCCTTTTTCGTGCGTGCAGCCGGCGTTCATCGATTTATTAGACGTTGTCACGTCAAAAAACTAATTACAGAAACATAAATAGTGTTTTAGTTTACCTAAAGACTCCTGTTTCCTCTTTGGCGGTACTTTGGTTAAGACGAGCGATGTTATTTGCAGCAATACCAACAGCAGCTGCTCCCTGTAAGAGAATAATTACCGAAAGTCAATCGAAAGTAAAATTTACTGATGTTTTGGAGATGAGAAAGTAAGAAAAACAGTGAATGTAAATAATATATCTGGCATTTAACGTAAACCGTAGTATACGTTCTAGAACACGACCATCACTTGTAGGTACAGATGCACTCACGAGGAGCCAGCGTCCATGGTGACGTGCATCACCATGTACCGGTAGATGTTGAGCACGCCAGGAACACGTTCGCCGCTTGCGTCACGAACACTTGCAGAACGTTCTAGAACACGAACATCACCTGTAGGTACACACGTACTCACCAGGAGCCGGCGTCCATGGCGACGTGCATCACCATGTACCGGTAGATGTTGAGCACGCGCTTGCACGTGTCGGTCTGCTCCTCCAGCAGCGGCTGCGGCCCGCCCGGCGGCGCCACCGGCGACGGCGCCGCCAGGAACACGTTCGCCGCTTGCGTCATGAACACTTGCAGAACATTCTAGAATAATCATATACACACGTCACATCACACAAGAACATGACATTTAGCAAAGCCCGGATGACGGGAGAAATTATGTGTTGACGTCTCAATAGTGCGAGGACACACATTTTATAAGTCGATAAAATGTCGATAAAAAGCACGATGTACTGGACCACCGTTACGAAATTCAGAAAAATTATAGGTAGTTGTAAACAAGATTAAAATGAGCTGTTTGTATTTTTTTAAAATATTTTATATAATTTTCGTAATAAACAATTAGTATTTTTTTCTACATTTTCCGATTTTCAACTCCTTCGCCTAGGTGATAAAATCCATTTCAGCCAACTAAAGGACCGTTCTAAATCTACTGTAGTAATCGGGGCAAATTTAAATAATTCATAGTGGTTATGAATTACTTCTGTACTACGCAGTTCCACTTCTTTCCCAGATACCAAATTATTTTAAGATTTTAAAGTTGAAACGCCAACGTTTTTCTTCAACATATTCTGATATTTATTGTGAATAACTTTGCCTTGAGGATGTATACGTAATCTTGATAAGTGCACTTTCAACTTTTGAACGATATTCAAACTGGTTTCCAGGCTTAAATTTTGGTTTTGTAACTGTTTTATGGTACTAGGTATTATTGACACATTATTTATCAATTTTAGATATCGATAGAATAGTCGATATTTAATTAAGCACTAGTGAAAAGTGCATTTTTGCTCCCATCGTCCGGGCTTTGCATATTAGGTATAGCGGCTCGGCCACGACTTTGCGCGTTTAGCGGCGCGGCGAGCGTTTTATAAGTTCATTGCGTGTGCCGCCAGGTAACCACTATACGACGAGCTTTTCGGCCGCGCAATGAACACAGAAAATGCTCGCCGCGCCGCTAAACGCGGAAAGTAGTGGCCGAGCCGTAATCATTCTCCACTCGCGATAGGGTAGATGACACCGAAATAATTCCAAGACGCAACACAAGAAAAAACCGACCAAGTGCGAGTCGGAGTCGCGCACCGAGGGTTCCGTACAAATTTTCAAGTATGTTAATATACTCCGAGTGAGATCATTTTTAACAGACTTCAAAAAAAGGAGGAGGTTATATGTTCGACTGTATGTCTCTTTTTTACTTTTTTTTTGTAAGTTCATCGATATCTCCGCCAATTGTGGACCGATTTTCAAAATATTTTTTTTTGTATTGGTTAGTCGTGACCCTCCCTCAATGTTTCGTTGTTTTATTTATTTTATTTATAGTATTTGATGTTATAGCGGCTACAGTAATACATTAAACTTTCAAGTGGATGATGGACAGACGAACGGCGGATAGACAGGCATACAGCCAGAGGAGTCTCAGTAAATTTGGGTACAGAACCCTGAAAATAGGACTCTGGAAAGTGCAGCGTACTGTAAGGCAGCGGTAAGGGTACTCGCCTGGAGGCCGGCCCGCACCATGACGTTGTCGCGTCCGACGGCGCCGAGGTACGAGTCGTTGCGCAGGCGCCGCGGCGGCGCGCCCGGCGACCCACCCTGCTGCTCGTACGTGTGCTCCAACAGGAACGGCGGGATCTCCCCCACCTGTGCCAATACAATAATACTTTAAAAAAAAATAGTGCGTGCAGTTCCTCCGCGCGGAAGAAGTGAAACTTCGTGATGTGGAAATAAAAAAGGCACTTATACATCAATATGAACCTTATTGCAATAACTTAAAGAACTAAATTTACTTAAATTTAAATACTGTATACTGTGTTTAAATTACTCACTAGATGACGCTTTTATCAAGTCTCATACAAATTTGCACAGACAGTATGAGTTCTGCATCTCACTGACGAAGTTTTTAACATCCGTTATATATACAATGCGAGATTACTTGCTTCGGCAGTACATATACTAATGCTTTCATACCCCTCCATGGTAGCGTTAAACGTTTAACAAGTCGCATTAGAAGTTTCACTTCAAAAACTAAAAAAACACGCATCGTCATCGGTCCTTGATAAGTATGCCAAATTTCGAGTTAATCAGACGTTTTTAAGGGTGTCAAAATCATGTTCAAAGTTTCCGTTACATACTAACATACGTATAAAGCTAATAAAAGCGTGTTAAAAAGGCGCAATAACCTTATGTCAGTCATTCGTTACTCACGGAACGATAAACAAGGTAATTATTAAAATTACTTGCACTTATTAACGCATTCACTGGCGGGAACGCATATTATGTCTTTTTGGTGACTTTTGACTAATGCCGCTGTCACATTTATGACGATGCTGCTGACGGTGCGAATCTGCGCTGGGGTGCCATAAACGCCTCAGCAGTATGCTGAGCCAGTGTCCGATTTGCAACCGCAATGACACACTATCTTTTCTATCTATTCTATATTCTATACATATAATAAATCTGTAACAAGTCGGTGTCTGTACATTGAAGATATTTGATAAAAACTGTCACTAGGGCTTTTTATTAGCGCAATAGAACCCAAACTAATTACTAATTCCACGCGGACGGAGTCGCGGGCAAAAGCTAGTTTGTAATAAATATTAAATAATGTTGATGTGTATTGTGTTGTTAAGTATGTTTATCGTCGTCTAGTACCCATAGTACAAGCTTTGCTTAGTTTGGGACTAGGTCGATTTGTGTATGATTGTCCCCTAATATTTATTTATTTAAATAAATTTATTTTCTTTTTTTCTTTTCGTTCTTTTTTTAACGCACATGTGGCTTTATGGCACCTGAAGAAATCTCAAATCTCGAATCTGACAGCTGGCAGCAACTGCGTTAGTAAACTGTCAGACGCCAACGCGGCAACGCACACTATTCCTCATTCTCCTATGAATCAATAATCGCAATATCTAAAAAAATACGAGACTATACTTGACACCGACTTGAGAGTTCAACATTAATATTCTTAGTTTATCACAAATCCCTACAAAGTTCATGTAAATTTCACTAGACGCGCAGGTTTCTTTGGCAGCTGATAATGATTGCAACTAAGTCGGATAGGTAACCCAACATCCAAACAAAGGTTAGATGCACCATAGTACAATGAAGCAGTTCAGCTAAATTGTAAATTTGTAGAGGTTGTCTCTTGTCCTATTTACACCTAGGGTGACAGCACCAATCATGGACAAGTTGAGCACAGTAGTATTCAGTAATGGACAGCAAAGATCCAATGCCTTATAACCCACCATTCATGGAGTTTACCAGTTATAAACATCAGTTATTTGAGCATAGTGTTGATAGTTTAAAAGTGTAGTGTGACCGTCTCTTAAAATTTGAGTGAAAGGAAATTTGAGTTTTCTTGTGCGCCCATCATTCGATTTTAGCTATGCCAGTACACCTGAGCCCGTATTGTCTAACGGGCGAGCGATCGCGATATCGTTCACCATCTCTTTCTGCTTTTATCCTATACCATTACACAGAAAAAAGTAGTGAAAACGATTGTGATTCTAAGCGCGTTAGACAATAAGGCCTCTGAAGCCAAGAAAACTAGTTGCAGTATTAAGCACCCTCACTTTGTTTGCAGAATTATATCTACTTTTATTTGTTTGTATTGACTCTGGTACTTGGACTATACTAGTTTCTACTCTAGCACTAGTGTTAGGAACTGTGCTCACGTTCATCTGTATCCAGTCTTTATAGAGCGCGATGACGCGGCGCGCGGCGGCGGCGTGCGCGAAGGGCAGTAAGAACGCCTGTCGCAGAACTTCTGCCGTGAAGTCGACGTGTTCGCGCGACCAACCGCATAACACGTCGCGGACCACTTGCTCGCTGTTCAGCTCCTCCGTCAGCCCACCTGAGGACAACGCTATTATAGTACGGTTACAATAGGAAGAGCTCTGACAGCTGACATTTAGATTGTAAGGTTCAGCCATACCGCTGCTTAAAATAGGAGACGGTAGGGAATCGCAGTGACGCATCGTATTCGTAGGGTTTTGATCGCATGCCCTCCACACCGCTGCTCAAAATACGTGCCGTAAACATCAGACTTTACTATGGAGAGCATGCGGAAACTATAGTGGCCAGTATATATGAGCCTTATTTTAGAATAAAACGAGAGAAGTACAAACCTGAATCCAGACTGGGATGGGGTGTGTTAGACGCAGAATCATGGGAAGAAGCTCTACTGGAGTCTGAAGGTTGTCCCACAGTGAACGAAGTCTCTTCCTCATGGTGCATCGAGATAGCCGGAGTGGGCGTGGCGGAAGGCGGGGCGTGCGAACCAATGCTAGTCATAGAGGACGGCTGGCCTCCATCGCTGCCCGTCTTCTTCATAAAGTGGGCGTAGTTGGCCACCCATTTGATCAAAGTAACTCGGCATAGCACGAAGTCGTCCTCTAGAATGTTGTGTTGGACTGGTAGCTCTGAAATTTACAATTATGTCTCGAAATAAATAAATAAATGGTGTATATTGTAACTACCTATGTTGACAAATAAAGATACTTTGACTTTGAAATTTTCAAAAAATAGTGACTTTTTTTAATAGAAAAATATATATTTTTTCATTTTCACTGGAAGGAGCAAGTTTGGTATCTGCACTGCAGCAAATAATGGATAATTGTTGTTAATAAACAGAACATCCTACTCTAACTGTTACTTTTCTTTTTACTAACAAAAACAGATATTTACATACCTAAATTCGGTTTATACAGGGAGTTCTTGTGATTGTACTGTGGGCAAATGACTGGCAGATAATACAGCTTAAACTTTTCCAGCAGAAAGGCGAAACATCTCATAGACTTTGCGTGAGACCTATCCTTCCACTGTATTTTCGTTACTGACGCGGCCATTCCGTCCAGCAATATTTCAAAGAAGTGCCTGGTTTCACTGTCAATAGCCTTCTCATTGGCACTCGGAGGTAGCAAAGGTAGCACCTCGACACTTTGTACCGGATTTAAAGCATTTGTATCATGGAAGATGGATGCTGATACATTTGCTAGTTTGCCCATGAAGCCGGTAGTTTGTTCCACTACTACTTTCTTAGCATTCTCAGATGTTGAACTAAAGTTGGGGTGGTGTAATATGTCCTCCATGCTAAAATCTCCTGATTCTTTAGCTGTAATTGTATCATACGGCTTTCCCTTGAGCGGGGATCCACTTGATAGTATGAATGGCTCGGGAAGCCCAGGAACCAGGGATGCAAACATCTTGTGAACTTCGATGGGTGCATTATCACCAAGCGCTTGATACCAGAGCAGGAAGTACCTTCCAATTTAATTACACATCATTTAATATTTTACAAGTCAGCATACAATCGTAAAGAAAAAAGAAGAAGATGGTAAGAGCTAGAAGAGCATTTAATAAAATTATTTGTAAATTGAGAATTAGTAAAAAGATGTTGATTGACAAGAGTGTTTATTTGAAGTAACTAAGGAACACCTAAAGAAAAAGAATAATATTATAAGCAAGTCTACACAACAGAGGTTACTATCTACAACAGCCGCCCTTAATCGAAGTTGTGCAAGACAAACACACAAACAATAAAACATAAATATAAAATTAAGTTACCAGACCTAAGCTAATTGTACATCGTTTGTGTACTATAGGCCCTAGTGGCTTTGTTAGCACATCAGCAGGCATATCACTAGTTTTCACATAATCCAACATTATAACATTATCGCATAATTTTTCCCTAATAAAGTGAAAACGGGTATCAATATGCTTCGTCCTGCTGTGGTGGACGGGATTTCGAACGAGATTAATGGCACTCTGACTGTCAGAAGCTAAGTTAACTGATGAAAGTTTACCTGTTATCTCATAGATAAATCGACGCAAGTAACACGCTTCCTTTGTGGCAGACGCTAGTGCCATATACTCTGCTTCCGCCGAGGATAAGGCAACAGTAGGTTGCTTTTTCGACTCCCAAGATACAAGCCCTCCACTCAACTTGAAGGCGTACCCAGTGTATGACCTTCTATCTATCGTGCAGTTCGCCCAGTCAGCGTCACAATAACCTTCTAAGGGTTTTCCGCTTTTCCTGTAAACCAATGAATAGTTTAGAGTACCCTTTAAGTACTGCAGAACCCTTTTAGCAGCATTCCAGTGTTCCTTCGTATAACACGTATTATACTGACTTAAGTAGCTAGTGGCGTAGGCGATATCGGGCCTAGAGTTTACCGAAAGGTACATTAGTCCTCCTATTAAGTTTTGGTAAGGATAAGACTCACCAACTTGTCCTTCGGTTCTCCTTTCCATATTCTTTTTAACTAAAGGAGTGTCCACTGTCTTGCAATCTTTCATATTAAACTTATCCAGTAACGATAAGATATAATTTCTCTGGTTTATTCTTACACTATCGGAATCATATTCAATTTGCAAACCTAAATAACATTTCAAGATTCCGAGATCTTTCAGAGAAAAATATTTCGACAAATCCTTTTTGACAATGTCAAATGTCAATTCGGATTTATAGAAGACTATTATGTCATCGACAAATATTCCTAAGATTATGAGTTCTTCACCAAAAAGTTTCGTATATACGCAAGGCTCAGATGGAGTTCGTGTAAAACCTATTTTTATAAGCGTTTCGTTTAACTTTTTATTCCAAGCTCTCGGCGCCTGTTTAAGGCCGTACAAGGATTTATGCAACAAACAAACCTTGTTTTCCTTGCCTTTTTCTATGAACCCAAGGGGTTGCTCCATAAAAACTTCTTCTTCTAAGTTTCCATTAAGGAACGCGGTATCAACGTCTAAGTGTTTCATTCTTAAACTCATCTCTGCAGCTAATGCAAACAAAGTGCGGAGAGAAGAGTGACGAATCACTGGTGCAAACGTCTCGTCATAGTCTACGCCTTTAACTTGATTAAAACCTTTGACGACAAGTCTGGCTTTATATTTTGTGACATTACCATAAGCGTCCTTTTTAAGTTTGTAAACCCATTTACATGGTATGACCTTTTTGTTTGGTCTATCTACTAGATCCCATGTTTGGAGTTTTATTAGAGAGTTGTACTCATCAGCCATTGCATGGTGCCACTTATCAGCATCATCAGCATGAGTAGCTTCATAATATGTCGTAGGTTCATTGGCATCAACCGTCGGCACATTGTAAGTAAGAAAATCTGGTGGATTTCTGTTTCTTGCGGGATACCTCCGCTCCGAAACTGATTGTTCCACTTTCAAACTTGGTGGCCTTTCATCGACACTAGGAAGTCTCAGTTCATAGAATGATTCTGATTCTCTCATATTTGCTGATTCTTCAGCACTTTCTACATTTACTTGTGAAGTTGTCTCAGCTATGGTGTCGATACTGTCAACACAATCGAAGAATTGACCATCTTCATGTTCAGGTTCGTGATCTTCGAATAACAATATGGAATCTGACTGTACCCCAAGTTGAGACTGTCTCTGCTCCTTCAATCCTGTAAAACAATTCTCAAAAAAGGTTGCATCTCTGGACGTAATCACTTTTCGTGGGTTAGCAGGATCCCTAAATATATAAGTATTTGGATTTTCTGAATAACCGACAAAAATCGCTTCCTTTGCCTTTACGTCTAACTTTTTCCTGTGACATGAAGGTATGTGTACAAGTGCTCTGCATCCAAACACTTTCAAATGACTAAGGTCATTTCTACAACCACACCATCTGTCCTCCGGAATTTGACCACCTAAGGCTCTGTGAGGAGACCTATTCTTTAGGTACACGGCAACTTGGAAAGCATCTTCCCAGTATGCTTTTGGCAGTAAGCTTTCTGCTAGCAACGTCCTCGCCTTCTCGGTTATTGAGCGTTGAGTTCGTTCAGCAGCCCCCACTTGTTGAGGACTGTAAGGCGTCGTCGTTTGATGTTCGATACCTTTAGAGGCAAGATAATCAACGAATTCCCTATTAACGAACTCCTTACCCCCGTCAGTCCTAACCGCTTTAATTTTCTTATCTAATTGGTTCTCAACAAAGGATTGGAAAATACTGAATTTCTCTTTAACCTGTGTCTTGGAAGAAATAAAGTAAGCAAATACCTTTCTTGTAAAGTCGTCAACTATGGTTATCATATACCTGTTACCCTGAAAAGAGTTAGTTGACAAAGGTCCCAATAAATCCATATGGATCAGTTGTAAAGGAGAAGTAGCTCTATTATATGATACCTTCTTAAAAGGTTTTCTTGCCTGTTTTCCTTCCACGCAAGCGATGCAATTGCTTTTATCTACTACTGTAAACTTTACACCTACATCGTGATTCTTGAGTTGGGTCATGCCTATACGACACAGGTGTCCTAGCCTCTTGTGCCAGAGTTTGTAACTAATATTCTGACAGTCAGAGTGCACATCCTGCGTCAAATGATTACTTGCCACATTCTCGGGAACATTAACAGTACCATCTACAACGTACAGTCCACCACAGGGCGAGGCATGAAGTACCGAATCACCTGTAAAATGAAAATTATCAGATTTATAAAAGTTACATCCATTTTTATCAAAAGTACAAACAAAACCCTTATCAACAGCTTTCTGCACAGACAGTAAGTTGGCTTTTAAATCAGGGACAAAAGCAACATCGCTGATCTTGTTGATTACGTTATCGGGTGTGTTTATTGAAATGTCTCCTATGCCGCAGCATTTAATCTGCTCTCCGTTTGCGACAGTAACACTACCTTTGTTTTGTATCGTAATGTTCTGAAACCAATCTTGTCTGAAACTCATGTGTTTAGTACAACCAGAATCTACATAAAAAACCTCCTTGCTTGAGTTGCCAAAAGTATTGAGAGCTGTAAATGTGGTGTTCTTAGCATTCTCCGTATTGGCTTTCTCCTTCTTGTTTCGCAATGGACAGTCGGGTCTCTTATGACCAGGTACTTTACACTCGTAGCAGACTATTTCCTTCTTCTTAGATTTAGGTTTCTTCTTCGCATGAAAGACGGAATCTATGGATATAGCTGCATCTTTAGACATTTCGTTCAGCAGTTTTCTCTTTACTAAGTCACTAGTCACGTCTATATTGCAATTTTCCAAAGCCATAATGAGAGGTTCATATTTTGGGGTGAGACCTCCCAAAAGTATAGCAGCAACAGACCTGTCCTCTATGACTACATCAATATCCGCAAGATCCTGTGCGGTTGATATCACTGCATTTATGTACAGTTCAATATTTTCAAAATCTGACAGACTCAACCTGTACAGTTTTCGCTCTAAAGCAAGTCTTCTTCCCATTCCCTTATACTCAAAAGCCTGTTGCAAAAGTTTCCACGCTTCGGCTGCAGTTTTCGCACATCTGACGTGAGTAATAGCTGCACCGTCTATTGTTAAGCATATTTTTGCTAGAGCTTTCTCGTCGTTGCGTACCTTGATCGAAGCAGGGGTCGTGTCATCTTCCGAATAACCACTTATTGTTACCCACAAATCCTCGTGTAAAAGGTAATTTCTCATCTTAAACTTCCAAGTAGGATATCCATCTTTATTCCTCAGACAAAATGATGGAATCGAAGATGAATTCGACGTAGAGGGATTCGACTTATTAACACTCGAAGCATCTCCAGTTTCTTGTGGCATTTCGACTAGTCAAAATTATTAATCACGCAAAAAAAACTGATTCAACTAATTTACAAATTCAATTTTAAACTCATCATTTCTGCTCTGCATTTCGTGCTGATAACGTGTTGGAATATTTGATGGTAAGAGCTAGAAGAGCATTTAATAAAATTATTTGTAAATTGAGAATTAGTAAAAAGATGTTGATTGTCAAGAGTGTTTATTTGAAGTAACTAAGGAACACCTAAAGAAAAAGAATAATATTATAAGCAAGTCTACACAACAGAGGTTACTATCTACAACACATACATCTATTTATTTCACTATCTATAGCATATAATAGTTAAGGTTGTCAAATATGGGTCACTGACTTGTTGCTAAATTTATTAAAACTTGTGAACACCAGTGTCTGTCTCAGTGTGACTATTGGCTATGTGCGAAGCGGGTGGTGGGGGTAGAGAAAACGATTGCAGCGCACAACATGGCAAAAATTGGAAGTAAATTCGGAGGAAATGTTGTCAACGCTCCGCGGCGCCACCGTCGTGCACGTAGCCAATAAAATTAGCAAGGTTTCACTTGTTTTTCTTTCATTAGAAGGTAGCAAATATTTATATTGCAAGTAGAGGTAACGCCACCAGAGTTGAGGCCACGCACACAACCACATCTCATGTAATGACAGCGGGATTTTGACGTTGTGTTGACGTTTAACGACAACACAACGTCAAAATCCCGCTGTCATTACATGAGATGTGGTTGTGTGCATGGCCTCAACTCTGGTGGCGTTACCTATACACAGCTTTATTCTTACTTTAAGAGTGTAAGTTACCTTATTGACTCAGCTCTCAATTTATGCGAGTTTCCACTATGGAGGAGCTTGGAGAATATCCTGGTGAGGGAATGTAGTTGCCATCGTCTCCCTATCAATTCTGGCAAGAGGCATAATACTTTCTCTAGAAGGGACAGGGCCCCTTCTAACTCTTCTCTACCAGCTTTATGTACTAAAATAAACAAAAAATATGAGTAAATTGTATACATTTATAATACTGTTAGTATGCATAACACTTTCATTGGTGTTAGTTGATAATTTTTTAGCCCATATCAGATCTCCACCATGGACAAGATGCAACTTAATTATGATTTCGATTCACTCTTAGTTTACAAGCAAACACCATCCTATTTGATTATATCTAGTTATTAGATAAAAGGGAAACTAAGCTTTATTTCAGCTAAGCCCATATTCATATCCAAAAACTTTAAATTATTTAACTGCTCAAAGTTTAAAATCACCTTAAAGTTATTATAAAGCAATGAGCTTTACACAATAATGTTACCTTGTTATTGTTAGTGATATAAGAATTAACACCTCATTCTAGTAGACTTAACTCCTTTAGTGACTCATAAATTGTATGATGAGTCACTTTCTTTGTTATTACCAGAGTTCAGAGTTTTCATAGCATGCTAAGATAAAAGCAAAATGGAGTAGATATTACCATAAAAATCACCTTTCTCATACTCCTTTATTTATTTAATCTGGAAATGTTTTTATGGTCACACAAGGTAAAGCTCTTAAGTAATAAAAATAAAATATTAAAAATTAAAATTATGTATGTATTTGTAAAGCTTTTTTGCTGACATACTTGTATTGTTATCCAAAATAAATGTCTAATCATGTTTCAAGTTTATACCATTAATAGTTGAAGAGATCCGTCTTGCAGGGACAATCCTGGCTAGACCACTGGTATTTCACTACCAGAGTATTCTACTGTCACCGGATTTACATAAGTCTACTAGATTTCAGCTCAATCAAATTGTGCCAAAAAATAGTTTGAAAATATAAAAAATCCACTAACTTACAAATTAATAACCATTCACACATTTTACAACTATTGTGATGGAAAGGACATTATACAGGGTTATTGGTAATTCGACGTATTCCCGTTAAGGTTGAACAGCCTGATAAAAATCATATATTTTTTTACTTTTTGGTCTCGCATTCATAAACGTGTACAGATAGTTGCACTTTCAATATTGCATAAGAACAGCTATTTTATCTTGTACACAACCAAATAAAAAAAAATGACATAAATGGCCAACTTTTTTTTTAATAAATTTTTCATTGATGAGTTGATTTTGAGAAATGTTTGGTCGTGATTTTCTTCCTACGTCCTTTGTGATTATTTTTTTCTGGCAACCATTTACAAAAATGATAGTTTTAGTAGCTTGATAGAAAGCTAGAAATACGTGCATGTTTTCCGTACAATCTGCACGCCAAATGTAGTAATAAAATTTTCTGTTATTGTGCCATTCATTTTGAACAACCTTATAAAAAAATCATATTTTTTTTACTTTTTGGTCTTGCGTTCTTAAACGTGTACAGATAATTATACTTTTAATATTGCATAAAAACAGCTATTTTATCTTGTACATAAAAAAATAAAAAAAGTTTACTTAAATGGCCAACTTTTTTTAAAATAAATTTTTGAAGATGCGTTTCCGACTTTTTTTTCAAAAAACTTAAATTTCAATTATCTCAGAAATGGTTCATTTTTGCATAAGGCATTATGGGACAAAAATGATTGCAAATAACCTCCCCCATAACCCCTTAACGGGAATACGTCGAATTACCAATAACCCTGTATACAACACCATGTCAAGATTTTGAAACTTCATTCCTGTAGGTACATGGTGTATGGATATATATCCATTCATTATTTTTATGTCAATATTATTTATTCATCATCATCATCATCATCATCCCAGCCTATATACGTCTCGCTGCAGGGCACAGGCCTCCTCTCAGAACAAAAGGGCTTGGCCCAGTGCGGATTGGGAACTTCACACACACCATTGAATTTCTTCACAGGTGTATGCAGGTTTCCTCATGATGTTTTCCTTCACCGTAATGCTTATGGTAAATTACAAATGTAATTTTGCACATAAATTACTAATATACTAGTACTATTACTATTATTAATATTATTTATTATTACTCATAATATTAGGTAATTAAGATTATGGTGACAGTTTCTTTAAATAAATTAGTGAGTATGAGTAAGAGAATCAAACAACAACTACATCAACTGAATTCAAAATGATGTTAGCAAAATAAGTATTAGTAATTATAAATATGTGAGCTCCACCTTGTTTATGGAGCAATTGCCACTATAAAAATATAGGCAGGGTGGGTTAGGGAAAAATCTAGATTAACCCGTGGGACGTAGAGTACTTACACAAAATGACCCAAAAAAGTTGTTGGTCATGCAACGGGTTAAACAAGGGTAATCCAAAAAGTTATGACAACTGCAATAGAAGTAAGTATAACCACATTGGCAACTGATTCACTCACAATATCTGTTATCAATGATCTTAGAATTGCCCCAATCCACCCTATAAAATTAATACTCAATACACTAGCTACATGAATGGATGATTTTTATGTCTCCAAAGTTATCTAATGCCTCTAATGCAATGATAAGATATTTAGTCCAGTAGTTAGATAAGCTGATGGCAGCCAACTGACATTAAAACCATGAGCTTTGTTAATGTGTTTATAAAAAAAATGGTCATATGAAATAACATCTCCATGAAACCATACTGCCGTGCTAAGCCAAAAGGGCCTATGTCCGTTTTAACCTTTTCAATGCCAACAACACCTATAGTTGTCACAAAGTACATTGTCAAAGTGATCTTGACACAATGACATAAGATTCAAAGTAGGTTTACGTTTTGTCGAGACGTGGCGTTGAAAGGGTTAACGGTTTTGAGGAAAACATGTTTTTATGTTTTTGTTTCTTAATATTTGAGTGAAAAATAAGCCTTTCTTAGCTATTTTTAAGGCACTTCTAATAAAAATACGACTTTTTCGTTAACAGAACTTTATTCCTTATAAGCTAAGGAATCCAACACAAAAAAAAACAGAATTTGGTCATTTTCGGACGTAGGCCCTTTTGGCATAGCACGGCAGCATAGTAGACTAATTCCTATGGCTCACAGTGGCCTCTGGTCCACCATCGCAATAAAAATAAATAAAGGAAACAGAATGTAATGGATAAAATGTGGTGTGATATGATTATATCCATAACTCACCAAGATGAAACGGAAGTTCTGTATGGTACAAACAGAAAAACAATAATAAGTAAATATTCATGAATCTCACAGATATCCAGATAAAAATATGTTAAACTAGTTGTAGTATACACAAACACATGAGAAAAAGGAAGGGGATCAAATTACCTCTTTGGCGAAGATTATTTTCTGCTTGAATAAAGTTATCATACAGTATAAAATAGACATGGCTGAAATTGGCCTCAAAATATGATTTGGCTTCTTCGGTGTCAATATGCTCTGAAATAAAAGAAGATAATTACTCAGTGTTATATTAGTTATTTATGTTTGAAAACCAGATGTTTGCTAAACTTTCTTCTCTTTTGTCATAAGTGCACCCGCTGAGTACATAGAAGATATAATGCAAGAATTATTTGCACGCCAAACAGAAGTAAGTCGAGGCGTACCAATTACAGTTATTTCCCACTAATTAGCATGTTAAACGGAATGTAGCGTACAAGACTTATAGAAAGGCTCTAACTAGTCTAATGGTTAGCTAACAATGTAATTATCATAACAAAAACCGAAAAACGCTTAAATATCTCACCTAAAACAATTTTTAAGTGCTTTAGTCGGGTTGCAGAATCCTTTTTAGAATCCTGTATCTTAACTGTTGATTTTTTAACATCTTGATGAGATTTCTTGGTAAACATGTCTGTGTATATACTATGCAGTCATAACGAATATCTTCTTCATCTTGGTAAAGAAATAAATAGCTTTTCACATTGTTTTTTTCAGAGTTTTCACTCCCATTTTGACATAAGAGAAACGGAATCTTGAGCAAGTTGGTTGACGTAAACAGTACGTTTGTTTTTTAAGACAACGGTACTTATTGATTCAGCCAGTTCATAAAAAAAACTGCTCATTTAAAATATAAAAATATCTTTAAACTTCCAATAAGTGCATAGTTTACATTTTTTCTTTTAATTAAGTTTCTAAAATAGTTTTTTTTACATTTTAATCAATACTTGTCAGGGTCTTGAATAGCCATCTTTATGGCGCGTTCCCAGTTTGGCGCGAAGTTTAAATTTATCTTTTGCGAGTGTCATGTTCTAATCGAAAAGAAATCTAAATAATAGAGAATGACGCACTAAAAATTAGTGGTCGTTTTCAAAGAAATTGTACATAATTAAGGGCTTAATAAAAACAAAATCACGATCACGTCCTTTGTGTAACGAAAGTTAGTCATACAAACTACTATATGGGTAACTTTCGTTACACGAAGGAATCAATTAAGTTTTGTTTTAATTTAATCCCTTAATTATGTAGTTATACATATTAAAAACGACTCATTAATTATTATAATTAATGCAAAAGATACCCTAACAATAGAATATTTCCAGCAAAAATAGTTTCAATTTATCGTGCCGAACGGATACCTGAAAGAAAGAATTTCATTTGTTGTCTGTTGAGCAATTTTACTGCAGTAAACCGAACCGGTTAAAATCTTGTGTTCAGGACCTCTACCATGAGTTACACTAGTTTACAGTGACCGTACTCGCTAGCGACGGCGTAAATGATTTGTATGTAGAATTGTACTTCCGTACCTCTACCATGAGTTACACTAGTTTACAGTAAACGTACTCGCTAGCGACGGCGTAAATGATTTGTATGGAGAATTGTGTACAGCGCCTCTAGCGGTCACTTACGGAAGTACAATTCTTCATACAAATCATTTACGCCGTCGCTAGCGAGTACGGTCACTGTAAACTAGTGTAACTCATGGTAGAGGTACTGTACCAGTTTAGAGGCTATTTTCACTTATAGTCAATGTAACAATCAGCCTTATTGCTTTTTTGTGATGTAGAAGCTGTCGTAAAGAATGGTAAAGCATTTACTTGGTCGACTATACATAAATTACTTATTTGACTTAACCTTTCGCAATACAAAAAAATGGCAAAAATGGTTGACTGACAAAAATGAAATAACTTAACCATATCAATCAAAAATCTTTAGTACTTAGATATTTTCTCAAAATGATGTTTGTGTGGGTTGACATGTTATTTTTGCTGATCAGCATCCTGTACAGTAATGTATAACTCTGGGTTGACTGCTAACCCTGGGTTAAGTACTGTCAAAATATATGAAACTATCATTCATACCCGACTAAAATTTAACGATTTTTTTTTTCCTAAGCCGCGCAAGTCCTTACAAACATTTATAAATAAGCAATACCAGTATGTATACCATGTGTATACCGCTAACGCCTAACTGACTAAATGAGGATAGAGGGCAGTAAGTATTTATTTTCCTTCCTCACCGAAATTTGTCCTTGTTTTATGCCTATATGCTTGCTTGCATTCATAATTCTAGTAACTGGATTCATTTCCATAGAAATCGACCGAATGCGCGTAAAACTACGGGTTCCGCACTAACATTCGACAACTTTAAAAGATACTAAGCGGCGAGATGATACCATAAGTAGTTAGATTTTTAATGCCAATTCTTTTGTTCGTAAGAGTTGGGCACTCTGACAAAATTAAATATTTTGCAATCGGAAATCGATAATGATGAGATATGACAAACCTATAATGTTTTAAAAACCTATAGGTATGGGTGGACCCAGCTATGAGCTATGACAAGAAGTAAAAAAGCAGCGAGCAGCCAGAGGTGAGCAGCCGTACTGCTAATTAAAAAGAAATAATATAAGAAGTAAAAACATACCTTTTTAGGGTTCCGTAGTCAACTAGGAACCCTTATAGTTTCGCCATGTCTGTCCGTCTGTCTGTCCGTCCGCGGCTATGCTCAGAGACTGTTAGGTACTAGAAACCTGTAATTTGGCATGAATGTATATATCAGTCACGCCGACAAAGTGAAGTGATTAAATAATAAAAACTAAAAAAAAATTTTTAGGGTACCTCCCATAGACTTAAAGTGGGGGTGATTTTTTTTTCTCGACTAACCCTTAGTGTGGGGTGTCATTGGATAGGTATTTGAAAATAAATAGGGGTTTTCTAAAAGTGAATATTTTCGGAGATATTCACTCCGTAAGTTCAAAATAATGTGTCCCCCCTCTAACTTTTGAACCGCACGTCTAAAAAATATGAAAAAAATCACGCAAGTTAAACTTAATAAAAACTTTCTAGGAAAATTATTTTCAACTTATTCGGTTGAGCAGTTTTTAAGTTTTTGTAAAAATATTTCTAAACAAAGATTGTAATTTAACCTTCATTGCAAGCAATTTTTTTTCTTGAAGTAACAGTATCTTCAATCAAATAAAAAAAATATATTACATCTGAAAAACAATCAACATACATACTAGTTCTAGTAGACTGCAGTAGATTAGTTACCCAATTTGCCGATAGATAGCGCTGTACCGCCGACGTTGGGACCAAAACAACCACATTAATAAAGTATGCAAAGATTTTTTCGTACCTGCTACGGAACCCTATCTTGGGCGTGTCCGACACGCTCTTGGCCGGTTTTTTTTACGTGTTCCCGTGTTACTAACCCAAAAAACGTTAGGTATTTTCAAGAATTTATTTTACCACATTTTTTCTCCGCTAAGTATATTATTATATTCATGCAAAATTATAGCCTCCTAGCATTCTCTAACAGTCTCTAAGCTAAGCCACGGACAGACAGAGAGACCGACATGGTGAACATTCCCATCGTTATATACCTATACCTTAATTCGACGACATAAAGAGCTATGGGACATATTTATGAGCAAGTTGTGTGCACCCATATTTTAACACTTGACTTTACCTGCGTAAACAAATGACAGCCACAATACTTTACTTTTTAACCGACTTCAAAAAAAGAGGAGGTTCTCAATTAGTCTGTATATATTTTTTTATAATTAACAAGTTTTTAACTATATTAATAAAAACTCAACCAATCATCATCATCATTTCAGCCGAAAGACGTCCACTGCTGAACATAGGCCTCCCCCAAGGCTCGCCAAACAGATCGGCCCTGCGCCATCTGCATCCAATGCGTTCCCGCTACCTTCACCAGGTCGTCGCTCTATCTTGTTGGAGGCCTACCTACACTGCGTCTTCCGGTCCGCGGACGCCACTCGAGAACCTTTCGGCCCCATCGGCCGTCAGTTCTACGGGCGATGTGCCCTGCCCACTGCCACTTAAGTCTAGCGATTCTTCGAGCTATGTCCGTGACTTTAGTTCTTGCGCGGATTTCATCATTTCTGATGCGATCCCGCAGAGAAACTCCAAGCATAGCCCTTTCCATTGCCCTCTGAGTGACCTTGAGCTTCCTTATAAGAAGACCCATCGTTAGCGGCCACGTCTCAGTGCCATAAGTCATCACTGGCAACACACACTGGTCAAAGACTTTTGACTTGAACAACTGCGGTATATCGGATGACAAGATATTGCGGAGCTTCCCGAACGCTGCCCAGCCGAGTCTAATTCGTCGATTGACCTCTTTCTCGAAGTTGAACCTACCCAATTGGATTGTATGTCCCAGATAGATATAGTCGTCAACAACTTCGAGCAAAGTATCTCCGATTACGACGGGAGTTGGTACAACATGGACGTTCGACATGACCTTCGTCTTGTCCGTGTTCAATTTAAGACCAACTCTCTCGGAGACTCTTCCGAGGTCAGCGAGCATCGCACTGAGGTCTTCCAAGGTCTCAGCCATAAGCACCACGTCGTCGGCACACCGAAGGTGAGTGAAGTATTCGCTTTTTACATTGATGCCAAGCCCTTCCCAGTTCAGAGTCTTGAACGCATAATCTAGTGCAGCGGTGAACAGTTTCGGAGAGATAACATCTCCTTGTCTGACTCTCCGCTGCAATAGAATGAGCTTCGACATCTGGTCCTGAAGTCGGACGGACATTGTGGCGTTATTATACAGACACTTCAACACTTCGATGTACCGGTAGTCCACTTGGCACCGTTGGAGAGACTGCAGTACAGCCCAAGTCTCGATCGAATCGAAGGCCTTCTCGTAGTCCACAAATGCCAGGCAAAGGGGGCGGTTATACTCCTCGGTTTTCTGTATAACCTGCCGCAACGCATGTATGTGGTCCACGGTGCTAAAGCCTTTTCGAAATCCGGCTTGTTCGGGAGGCTGGAAGTCGTCTAACCTGCGCGCGTGACGATTCGTGATGACTCTCGAAAACAGCTTGTAAACATGGCTCAGAAGTGAAATGGGTCTATAATTCTTCAATAAGGTATTATGGTATTATCGCCTTTTTTGAAGAACAGCACCACTACACTTCTGTTCCATGCTTTTGGTGTTTTCCCTTCACGGATGGCGGTATCGAATAGTTTCTGAAGGGCTTTGAGGATCGGTTTTCCACCCGCCTTCAGAAGTTCGGCTGTTATTCCGTCATCACCAGGGGCCTTGCCATTCCTTAGTTGCTTGAGAGCCGTACTAATCTTGTACAGGCTGACGTCCGGGATGTCTTCGGTATAGTGCCGAGTTAATCTAGCTCTAGGGTCTTCAGCTAGATCCATGACGGGTTTCCTCGTTGATGTGTACAGCTGTCCATAGAACTTCTCAACTTCTAACAATAGCTCCGGTTTAGAGGTCACGATCCTACCTTCATCGGTCTTTAACTTTGCCAATTGGCTTTGCCCAACAGATAGTTTCTTTGTAAAAACTTTAGAGCCTCTGTTGCGCTCTATCGCCACTTCAATACTATTAGTATTAAACTGGCGTATATCGCGTCTCAGAGACTTTGAGATTTGTCTGTTAAGCCGCCGGTATTGGCAAGCGTCACCAGATGTCTGTAGGATCATCTTACGTCGATCTTCCATGAGCTTTAGAGTAGAAGGTGTGATTTTTTTGGTTCTATTTGTACGGTGAGTCTTAAAGAACTTTGACCCAACCGTATGGACAGCTTCCACAAACCCGTCATTGTAGTCATCCATGTCGCTTCCTAGGCATTCGAAACGGTTTTGAAGTTCAAGCTGGAACGAACCAATATCCGTAATAAACTATCAAGTACCTATCTATATAAATTATAAAATTTACTTCTTTGCTACGGAAACCATAAAAGGTACATACCATACCATACATACATACCGAACTTTTATTTCGAGAATGCTAGAGACTTTGGGTTCTTTGTATATACAATTAGACAATTACATCGCCATGCAAATCTATCGTGCGATGTATACAAAAGATGGTCATCAATGCTCTGCTGTTTTGCTACACCGACCGGTACAAAAAGGTCAAGATAGAACGAGTCTTTAATAATTATTACTTATATGTAAGTTATTTTTACTTTTCTTAATCGGGGCTTCGGAGAATCGCGGATTTGGGTAAGTACCGAGGTCGTACGCATCTCTACAATAAAATCAAACTCTGGGATTTTCTCATACGATCGATACGGCCACAGATACGGCGCGCGACGATCAATTAATGAAAGAACTTGTTTTATATAAATTCGATGACGCGTGTCATTTTATCTGCGTTACCCGAACATGCAGCATCAGTCAGTTCGCCTCATGCGCTGTAACTGGCTGTGACGCTCACGCTGACTTGCCTATTTTAAATATAGCTATTAAGCTGATAAGTTGTGTACACTGACTTAACTTAAGTAATATTATTGTGCCATTTGTACATTTAGTCATTAGCTTAATTTTTTCCGACTGAGACGGTCAGCCGCAAGTAATAATTAATAGTTTATTTAATGAGCAAACCATGACATCGTTTAGTATTGTTTTGACGTGTTTTTTATCGCTGTTGACCGTAAGACTAACTTGTAGTCAAAAGGTCACACAAGACGTTATTGGATTTCCAGAAAAGGAGGAAAATACTAATTTTAAAAATAAAGAGGTAAGCGATTTTTTTTGTTTGCTACACGTTTTTTACTTTTTTTAATTAAAGGCTTTATTTTGCTCACCTGTCCCTAGTGTTCGTGTGTACTTAATCAAATTAGTTAAGTTAAATTTGACCCACTTTTATTATTTATAGTACGGGATGCCTCCCGTAAGGCTACAGCCTTAAATTTTATTGGACAAAGCAAAACCATTTCATACCGGCTGAAAATCATCTAGAAATGTTAGTTTCCCCTCAATACTTATCACAACAAAACGTGCCAAAATCTCTATTGAGATGTCTTGCTTATAAAAAAAACCGGCCAAGTGCGAGTCGGACTCGCGCACGAAGGGTTCCGTACAATTAGGTATCTATAAAAATCACGTTTGTTGTATGGGGGCCCCCCTTAAATATTTTTTTATATTTCAATTTAATGATTCATTTTTAAAGTTAATATATAATTAAATATTCTGTGAATATTTCAAGTGACTACCTATTGCCGTTATCAATATCGAGCAAAAACGAGCAAAAAAATCATGTTTTTTGTATGGGAGCCCCCTTAAATATTTATTTTATTCCATTTTTTTAGTATTTGTTGTTATAGCGGCAACCGAAATTTCAACTCTCTAGCTATCACGGTTCCCGAGATACAGCCTGGTGACAGACGGACGGACTGACGGACAGCGGAGCCTCAGTAATAGGGTTTCCGTTTTACCCTTTGGGTACGGAACACTAAAAAGTAGTGGAATCTCATGAAGCAAAAAAAGCGGATGTAAAACCTGGCCTGTTGTGGGATTCCGTATGACGTTTAGGCTAATCCATTATGACTATAGGCTAATGCCGTGCATGGCGTGAAGAACTTGATAAGTCGAAATATACGTTTAAAGAAATTTGAATTTAGGACATTATGTTCTAGATTCAAATTTCTTTAACCGTATATTTCGACTTATCAAGTTCTTCACGCCATGCACGGTAAATCACGAAGTGGTTTGAAGCTTTATTGCTATTTCCTAATATTCCACGATGGTATAGGTACTCTTACCTCAACATTGTTACAAGCGGTAAAACTTGTCACTCCACGTAAACTAAAAATTAAAAAAATTAAAATAAAAATTTTGATATAGCCATAAATTAAAAAAATTAGACTATACATAGACATAAATAAAATAAAATAATGACCTACGTATTCCCCCCCCCCCCCTCAATAAGCGAGACTGATGATTTTTTTCACAGTTTGAACATTTTGCCCGTTTCGGACGTACATTCGCGGAATGAAAAGGTTCGTCACTTTTCGACTCTATGGCAACGAGTTAAGGTCCAAAAGTGACGAACCTTTTAATTCCGCTACTATACAATATGATTTTAAAATTAATTTTGAGAGTTTTGCGTACCTGTGCACTTAACTATTTATACCTGTGCCTGTGCACATAATTAAGGAAAACTAGAGCGAGGCTTTCATACATTAAAATTATACTCAATGGGTGACCCCATTACTTATAGAATTTAACAATGATGCGTTATCTGTATTGTGATATAAGGTTGATGTTTACATATTTTGACGCGATGACTGTATACATATTTATGCTTTCGACTGTACTAGTACTTGTCAACCAAGTAAAACATAAATTGTTCAAAATCGTCGTATTGGCATCGCAATCGAAATCCAGCGCGCAAATTCTGCCAGCCTTATGGGCACTCTTCCGCATGGACAGAAACCCCCCCTCCCCATTTCCCACAACCCCCCAACCTCCCTAACCCCTGAACCCCCCCAACACCCCACACCCTTAACCCCAACCCCCTAAACCCCCTTCCCCTCCCATTTCCCTTCAACCCCCCCCCACCCCTCCACCTACCCCCCTTCCAGCTCCATCATCAAACCCTTGTTACCATCTAGGCCTCTTACCCCCTCCCCATTTTCCACAACCCCCCAAAATCCCTAACCCCCGAACCCCCCAACACCCCCACCCTATTTCCCCCAAACCCCCCCACCCCCTAACCCCAACCGCCACACCCTTACCCCCAACCCTCTAAACCCCCGACCCTCTTACCCCCACCCCATTCCCCCCCCACCCCGCCACCTACCCCCCTTCCAGCTCCATCATCAGACCCTTGTTACCATCTAGGACCATAGTACTCGTCAAAACGAATCAAACGAGCCCAAACTCGATGGGGTTGTTTCGTTTTATTGTGGAGTGCCTTTGGCCATCTTTCAGCTCCATCATCAGACCCTGGTTACCATATGGGATCAAAGTGCTTGTCAAGACGAATCAAACGAGCCCAAACTCGACGGGCTCGTGTCGTTTTATTGTGGAGTGCCTTTGGCCATCTTCCAGCTCCATCATCAGACCCTGGTTACCATCTGAGATCAAAGTGCTCGTCAAGACAAATCAAACGAGTCCAAACTCAACGGGATTGTGTTGTTTTATTACATAGTTCCTATGGCCACCATCCAGCTCCATCATCAGATCAGCTCCATGTTACAATAATATTGCATTGTCATCCAATTTACACATATGTGCAAAATTTCAGCTCAATCGGAAACCGGGAAGTGGGTCAAAATCGCGCCCTAAGGAGTCGGTTACAAACATACAAACATACATACAAACATACAGGTGAAGCTAATATAAAGCGTGTAAAAAAAATCAAGTATTTTAATGATTCTTTATTGGCCATGTATTTTGGTGCATGGGTTGCACTCTTCAGTGAAGCACCTTTTTTTGTTTATGGACTCTTAAGCAGAGGGTCGTGGGTTTGTGCCCGGGTGTGAATTGCACCTCTTAGTTTTTCCTAATTCGTGTGTAAATTACGTTTGAAGTTTACCATGAGCTTTATAGTGAAGTAAAACATCGCCAGGAAAGCTGCACACAGTAAAGCTGAAGTTGAATTCACTTACATATTTCTATTCCGCGGGAATTTTGCATTTTCCCAAAGAAGTAGTCTATACCAATCAAGAATAGTGTAGCTTTCTATTGGTGAAAGAATTTTTAAAATCAGCTATGTAAATAAATCAAGGATAGTCATATCACATAATATGTATGAATTTAAAAAATCAGCCTCGAAATTGAATTCATTTCTATCCCGTTGGAATTTCGCAACGTCCCACGGGAACGGGGATAAAAAGTATTCTATGTCTGTCTCCCGGTTCCAAGCTACCTCGCCACCAATTTTCAGCCAAATCGGTTCAGCCGTACTTGAGTTATAAATAGTGTAACTAACACGACTTTCTTTTATATATATAGACAGACTAGCTTTTCCGCGACTCCGTCCGCGTGGAATTAGTAATTTGGGCAGCTTAAAATCCAATTCGCTTTTTCATCAATAATGGCTCTCCTTAGTTCTTCGATAAAAAAAATTACCCGCCCCCCCGCAACCCCACCGCACCCTCAAATCCGCTCCCCCCGCACAGAAACCCCGCACCCCCGCACCCCCCCACACCCCCAGAACCCGCACCCTCCACCCACCGCACTGCTCCGCACCCCCCGCACACCCCCCCACACAGCACCCCCCGCACACCCGCGTTCGTCCCAAGTCAAGCGTGCCTATAGAAGTTTTACTTCAAAAACCCCCGCACCTCCTCCCCCTCAACTCCCCCGCCCCCCCGGTGTTTTTGTCAAATATCTTGAAAAGCCCCTCTGATACCCCCACACCCCCTTCCCCGCACCCTCGCCCCCCTCAAAGCCCCCCCCCCCCACCGTTGTTTTTGTCAAATATCTTGAAAACGGTGCATCCTACGGCAAAATCAATGAAATTTTCATCCCCTTGAATGCCCCATACCCCTCCCCCGCACCTCCCCCCACCTCAACCCCCCCCCCCCCCTTCCATCAACCCCCCTCCATCAACAACCCCACCCCCCCCGGTGTATCCTCCGGTAAAATCGATGTAATTTTCATCCCCCTTTTGAAGCCCCCGCACCCCCTCCCCGCACCCTCAACTCCCCTCGCCCCCCCTCAACCAACCCCCCTCACCCCCCTGGTGTTTTTGTCAAATATCTTGAAAACGGTGCACCCTATGGCAAAATCGATAAAATTTTCACCCCCCTGCCCCCGCACCCTCACCCCCGTGTGTAGCGTGATGATATATAGCCTATAGCCTTCCTCGATAAATGGGCTATCTAACACTGAAAGAATTTTTCAAATCGGAGCAGGAGTTCCTGAGATTAGCGCCTATAGAATAGATGTTTTACTTCAAAAACCCCCGATTTTGAAACATTCTTCCGCTCCGCTCCGCTCCTATTGGTGTTAGCGTGATGATATATAGCCTATAGCCTTCCTAGATAAATGGGCCATCTAACACTGAAAGAATTTTTCAAATCGGAGCAGTAGTTCCTGAGATTAACGCCTATAGAAGTTTTACTTCAAAAACCCCCGATTTTCAAACATTCTTCCGCTCCGCTCCTATTGGTGTTAGCGTGATGATACATAGCCTATAGCCATCCTCGATAACAAACAAACAAACAAACTCTTCAGCTTTATAATATTATAGTATAGATTTTCCGTTGACCTAGATCTATGAAAGGCAAGTAATACCGTCCTATAAGTATAGGGAAAAATCTGAAAAATATACATTTGTCATTTTGTAAGGGGTCTTACCAATAAAAAGTGATCACACACTGCGTATAATTATTTTACTTGATTTTACTTAAAAGTAGGGTTCTGCTAACACTGGGTTTCAATAGATAGGGTTGTTTACGGCGTATATTTTATTTTGACATATCTACAAATTTGTACGGAGCCCTCGGTGCGCGAGTCCGACTCGGACTTGGCCAGTTTTTATTGTATCGTAACTCACATTCGACAAAATTAAGAGCCAAAAGACAAAATTAGGACCGATAGATTTTAAATTACTATCATAATTCCGAATTTTGTGTTCTAAATCGGGTCATTAACTACCTACTAGGGTTCGCATCAGTCACAGGATATTACAAAAGTTAAGAATCTAACAGTTGATATTATAAGTTAAGCACAAGTAATATCTGTCTCTAATTTATTGTCTCGTATAACCCCCAGAATCGACAACCAGTATTTCTGCCGTCCATGTGTCCCGATAACGAGCTGTACTACCCCGGCGATCAGAAGGACGACTGGATTTGCGACTGCAGGCCGTGTAAGCATTCAAAAATTAACTAATCTATTTCGTTTTCGTTGGAAGTATGTACATAATCTAACTACAAACTGGAAGACGTGGCGTACGAAGGCCCCCCTAAGATGCCCCGACGTAATGGCCTCAGGGACCACTTGGATGTTGGCAGCGCAGGATCAATCGTTGCTGAACTCTTTGGGAGAGGCCTTTGTCTAGCAGACGTCTTTTGGCTGATACGATGTTGATGATATTACGAAAAACTCCCGCGACAGAGTTCCTTGACTGACGCACCATTAGAGTCGTCGCAAATTCGTACGGAAGAATTGGAGGTGGCTCTACTACACCTGCATTATGATAAAAAAAATTTAAATAAAAAATAAAACCTCCTTCAAAAACATCCAAAAAACTATGAAATAATAATAGACCGAACCGACCACAATAAGCATGAAAATATCTTTCTTCTAATCTGTTTGAAGTAGGTGCCTCAGCTCGAGCCAGCAGGAGTGGACCTAGTAATCTAACTTACCTACATAGCTACCTACTATCTACAGGGCTTCTACACCCCTGCTGGCTCGTGCTGAGGCACCAACTTCAAACAGATTAGAAGAAAGATATTTTCATGCTTATTGTGGTCGATTCGGTTCAATTATTAATTCATAGTTTTTTGGATGTTTTTTGAAGGTTTTATTTTTTATTTAAAATTTTTATTTTTTGCTTTTTAGTTGTTTCTGTATAAAATAGATGCGTAGGATAAAATCATCAGTTTGACTTCGAAATAAGTTTATGTTAAAAATTCTATTTTTAATGATCGACGGGGTTGTGTCGTTTTATTACATAGTTCTATGATACTTTTTGAATGCAAATGTTCGACTTGTCACCGAAAATACTAAAATCGCTATACATTTCTCTTGAATTTTTGAGGAGTTTCGTCAATTCCTCATGGATCCCATCATCAGAACTGGATTCTGGTAACAACGGGACCAACCTTGAAGCAAGCAAATAACACACGTTAAAAAAAAAAAAAAAAGAACATACAACCGAATTGAGAACCTCCTTCTTTTTTTGAAGTCGGTTAAAAAGTTTTCGCTACAGCAAAGCGAGCGACGCACGACGGTTATTCATAATTATCCAAGGTATAAGCTGCCGGTCCTATTGGGATGTTTGGATCCATTAGAAAATAGAGTCAGAAAACTTAGAAGGTATAGGTATGTACCTTGTATGTATGTATGTATGTATGTAAAACTCTTTATTGTACGTAAAACATGAAAAATAACAGTTAACAAGAAAAACAGATGTACTTATCCCATAAAGGGATCACCTTGTACCTGTGTGTTTAATTTAATAGCTTAAATTTACTTATCCCAATCGTCATTGTACCAATAGAAATAACTGTAGTTACCTATTATTCGAAATAATAATAATAATAATATCACGGGACAATTCACACCAATTGACCTAGTCCCAAACTAAGCAAAGCTTGTACTATGGGTACTAGACAACGGATAAACATACTTAAATGCATATTAAATACCCAAGACTCGAGAACAAACACCCGTATTATTCACACAAATGTCTGCCTAACCGGGATCTGAACCCGGGACCTCAAGCTTCGTAGTCAGGTTCTCTAACAACTAGGCTATCCGGTCGTCTACAAAATCGTAACTCGTAACTTATTTGATTTTTCTATGTTCCAGCACATATCTACCAACCTACAACTGACAAATGCTGGCCAGCCTATCGCAAGGGGCCTTGCGAAAAAGAACAGTACCTGGTCCTGCCACCGAATTCATATATACCAGTCTGCGTGAAGAACCCCTGCACACATGATTCTTTTGTCTTATTTAAAGGCAAGTGTGAGGTACTCGGCTCTACAGCGCCGTGTGAGCACTTGTACCCTAATGCAGTAGCTCTAGGAGTCAACTCCACTACTTTACAAGTCGACTGTGTCAAACTCAATTTGGAGTCAAGATTTTTTTCACCGAGTATGATTGCACCGACCTCAACGTGCCCACCTGGATGCAAGAGGAATATAAATCGACAATGTGTTGCATCTTAATTAGGTCATTCAGACGCTTCACTTATATACTGCCTAATAAATAGTACGTAAATTAAATATATAATAGCCAAATATTTCATCTGGTTTTAATTAATAGTGACCCTTATAACTTGTACAACTAATGCTCGCCAACTTTGAAATTCAATTCAACGATTCAATGAAGCAAATTGTATTGAAATCGATATTAAATAAAAGAGAGCTGAGCTTTCCTGCACCCTATTAGGCAAAGCATTGCACTATATGGCACCAACACAACGAGCGGTGTTGAGTTATTGTAGCAACCGGAGGCGTCGTTCGGGGTTACCATGACGACACTCCATCCACCCTCAACCACCACATGTCTGACAGCATTTATTTACCAATTATTTCACTTGACATCAGGGCGATATCCACACGCCTCGTACATTTGTCGTTATTGCCGATAAATATCTAATATTCTAAGCGTGACAACAATGTTTCATTGTTGAGTGACCTTTAAATATTATTCGTGTTCAGTTACGTCTAGGATAGGTTATGGCTAAGTCATGTGAACTGAAGAAAGTTATTTTATTTGAGTATTTTAGCTGAGTATTAAAATAGTGCATCGAGAACGTGATAATGGAGCTGAAATGCGGTAAGCATATTTCAATTCTAATTAGAATGCAAGTTTATTTATACACTGTATATTTTTTACAAGTAGGTACAAGTTTTGTACAAACGTCTACAAGTAGACCCACCGACAATAACATTATTAGTCATCACAATTAAAACCAAAAAACGAGCCAAGTTTTAATTCTATAGTCTAAGATTCTGATCAAGTCTATAGGTACTTGTGCGGCTCTATGTATGTAGCAGACTTGGATTTGGTGGAGGTGCATATAGAACCTTCTTCTTCTTCTGAAAGTGCCACTCCATTACTGGAGGTTGGCCGTTAGCTCTGAAAACTTCTCCCTGTCTTGAGCCATCCGGAATAGTTGCTCTGCACTTCTGATTCCGGTCCACTCCCCAATAGAACCTATACCCTATTAAGTAATGATGATCTGCCGAACTCCATAATGTATGCGTGTATGTACTTAACACATTTAAACGAACGATTTTTGTATATGTATTTAGTTCGGGAAAAGAGCTCTAACGATTTAAATGAAATTTGCTGTGTGGGAGTTTTCGGGGGCGACCAATAGATTTATCTTGGTCTTATGTCTGGGAAAATGCGTGTTTTCGAGTTTCAGGACTGAAGCTCAGTTGCCCGGGTATTTAGGTAAAAACTAACAAGTAAACAAATATTGCATTTCAAGTAGATTTTTTTACCCACTGCTAGGGCATTTATTCTAGCGTTTCAACCGCCTCAGTAAAGGTCACATTTT
Source organism: Archips xylosteana (assembly GCA_947563465.1). Taxonomy (NCBI): domain Eukaryota; kingdom Metazoa; phylum Arthropoda; class Insecta; order Lepidoptera; family Tortricidae; genus Archips; species Archips xylosteana. The sequence continues at coordinate 10,958,992 of OX387362.1, read as the reverse complement.
TTTTAAGAAATGGCAGAAGATTCTAATACAGTTTCCAGTTATGTGGTAGGCGTACAGAACCTCTAAATACAATGTTTTTCAAACCGTGGGTCGCGAACCCTAGGGGGATCGCGAAACCTTATCCAGGGCGTCACGGGTAAAAAAATGGCAAGTAGCAATCAATTACTCTTTTCAGTAGTTTTAAGTCTACTTGGATTTTGTTTCGACTTTGACCCTAGCTAGGGGATCGCTAAAATACTCTTAAGTTGTAAAGGGGTTGCGTATTCAAAAATATTGAAAAACCCTGCTCTAATATAACCGAAAGCACCATCAAAATCTACAGTCATCTATATATATAAAATTCTAAACTGACTGACTGACTGACTGACTGACTGTTGATATATCAACGCACAGCCCAAACCACTGGACCTAGAGACTTGAAATTTTGCACATAGATTCCTTATACAATGTAGGCATCCACTAAGGAAGGATTTTCGGGAATTCCCACGGGAACGGGAAAAAACGGGATTTATAGATTCGATTCCGAGTGACCGTATCTCAGTAACTATAATAACTAGACTCTTCAAATTTGATACACAAGTAGGTATTACAATAATGAAAACATAGATTTCAGGATTTTTCAAAATTCTCACGGGATAAGGAATAAACGGGATTTATATATTCAGTTCAACGGAATCCTATGAACTATAATTACTAGACTCTTCAAATTTGGCATAGAAGTAGGTAATTGTAATAGTAAAAAACAGTTTTAAGGATTTTTGGAAATTCCCACGGGATAAAGAAAAAACGGGATATTTCGTTTTACTGGTCGTAGAAAGCTGAAATTCGGCATGAAGGTTGCTTGGGGAGTGTAGAGGAGCATTGAGAGAGGAATTTCCAAAATTCCCACGGGAACGGGAAAAAACGGGATTTATATATTCGATTCCGAGTGACCCTATCTCAGTAACTATAATAACTAGACTCTTCAAATTTGATATACAAATAGGTATTACATTAGTTAAAATATTACAATCAGGATTTTTCAAAATTCCCACGGGATAAGAAAAAAACCGGATTTATATATTCAGTTCAACGGAATCCTATGAACCATAATTACTAGACTCTTCAAATTTGGCATAGAAGTAGGTAATTATAATAGTGAAAAACTGTTTCAAGGATTTTCGGAAATTCCCACGGGATAAGGAAAAAACGAGATTTTTCGTTTTCTGGTCGTAGAAAGCTGAAATTCGGCATGTAGGTTGCTTGGGGAGTGTAGAGGAGCCTTGAGAGAAGACTTTCCAAAATTCCCACGGGAACGGGAAAAAACGGGATTTTTCGTTCTACTGGTCGTAGAAAGTTGAAATTCGGCATGTAGGTTGCTTGGGGAGTGTAGAGGAGCATTGAGAGAGGACTTTTCAAAATTCCCACGGGAACGGGAAAAAACGGGATTTTTCGTCTTACTGGTCGTAGAAAGTTGAAATTCGGCATGTAGGTTGCTCGGGGAGTTTAGAGGAGCATTAAGAGAGGACTTTCCAAAATTCCCACGGGAACGGGAAAAACGGGATTTTTCGTTTAACTGGTCGTAGAAAGTTGAAATTCGGCATGTAGGTTGCGGGAGTGTAGAGGAGCATTGAGAGAGGACTTTCCAAAATTCCCACGGGAACGGGAAAAAACGGGACTTTTCGTTTTACTGGTCATAGAAAGCTGAAATTTGGCATGTAGGTTGCATGGAGAGTGTAGAGGAGAATTAAGAGAGGGTTTTCCAAAATTCCCACGGGTACGGGAAAAAACGGGATTTTTCGTTTTACTGGTTGTAGAAAGCTAAAATTCGGCATGTAGGTTGCTTAGGGAGTGTAGAGGAGGATTGAGAGACGGCTTTCCAAAATTCCCACGGGAACGGGAAAAAACGGGACTTTTTGTTTTACTGGTCGTAGAAAGCTGAAACTCGGCATGTAGGTTTTTTGGGGAGTGTAGAGGAGCATTGAGAGAGGACTTTTCAAAGTTCCCACGGGAAAGGGAAAAACGGGATTTTTCGTTTTACTGGTCATAGAAAGCTGAAATTTGGCAAGTGGGTTCCTTGGGGAGTGTTGAGGAGGATTAAGAGAGGGATTTCCAAAATTCCCACTGGAACGGGAAAAAACGGGACTTTATGTTTTACTGGCCGTAGAAAGCTGAAATTCAGCATGTAGGTTGTTTGGGGAGTGTAGAGTAGCACTGAGAGAGGACTTTCCAAAATTCCCACGGGAACGGGAAAAACGGGATCTTTCGTTTTACTGGTCATAGAAAGCTGAAATTTGGCAGGTGAGTTCCTTGGGGAGTGTAGGGGAGCATTAAGAAAACATTTCCCGAAATTCTTACGGGAACGGGAAAAAACGGGATTTTGCGTTTTACTGGTTGTAAAAAGCTAAAATAAGTAGTAAGTATAAGTATTGTAAGTTTATACTGTAAATAGGCCGCAAAGGGCTCTTTAACCGACTTCTAAAAAAGGAGGAGGTTATGCATTCCACCTTATGTATTTTTTTATGTAGGTATGTTCACCGATTTCTTGGTCAATTGTGGACCTGCTTGCTTGCTTGCCTGTATGCTTGCTTGCTTGATATCTTGGTTCTTTGGAATACTCATGGTACACGCGAGCGAAGCCGCGGGCAAAAGCTAGTTTCTTATAAAATGTGACCAGATAAATGAGGCGTTTGAAACGCTCGAATAAACGTCCTTCAATGATTGTCTTGAAATTTCGCTACATATAGAGCTTCAGTAAAATCCTCTACTCATCTCAGCCTTTATACGTCCCACTGCAGTTCCCATGCGAGTCCAGTACGCATTGGGATCTTCACACACACACCATTGAATTTCTTCTCAGGTGTGTGCAGGTTTTGTCGCGATGTTATTCTTTACCGTATAGCTCATGGTAAATTTCAAATATTTCGCACTTAAATTCCGAAAAACTCAGAGATGGGTGCCCGAATTTGAAACCACGACTCTTTGCTTGAGAGACCATAGGTCTAACCATTAGGCTACTACGAAATTAAACACCGTGGACCGTCGATAAAAAAAATGTTTAAAATTCATTTTAAAATTAGGTTACTTTTTATTATTAATTACCATCACCACTAAAGCCAGCGATTATTGTGTAATCTACGACCAAGTTGAGCGACTGATGGGTTTATTTCCATATAATCGCGAGCATAGGCGAGCTTGCCCTATCGCAATTGATCGCTGACCCCAATTCCCTACTGGTAGGGCGTCTGCGGGCACGGTGGCCAGACCTACTGACCACCTGGGGCTTACCACATAACTAAAAGTAAGAGGATAGAAACGTCACGACGTGAGCATAAATCTTTGTCTGTAGGGAAGTTAATTGCTCAAAAAAATGGGATTTGCAGAGATGGTTGGTGGATCAAAAAGGATTACATTTAGGTGGTGAGTATCGAAATCCACTAAAACCTATGAAAACACGAAATCATTAGTGACGGCTTTATCCTGCGTCTTTGCCTGTGATAGAAATCCAAGAAAAAAGGCTACGGTAACATATTTTTAAAACACAACGTTATGTCGGAAAACGCCGTCTATTGATTGCTGACGTCATTTTACTGAATTCAACGTTCTTAGACAGCAACCTCTATTCTTGTTTAAAGTTAGAATATTATCCTACGGGAACAATTAATGCCGGGATATTATGTATGCTATGTAGCATTCCAGATCTTTGCCCATGTACCTTCGCCGTTTCGTTTAAATCCGTTCAGCCGTTATTGCGTGACTGACTAACAAACATTCAGACATTCAAACATCTTCGCTAACTTTCTCATTTATAATATTAGCTGGATGTGATAGGATTAAACCAGATTTAAAAATGCTCATTGATAGCGGGAGTAAATAGCGACAAAGTGGATTCATCGATTGGGGAAGGAAATATACAGGATCGGATTACTAGTTCTTGTTATTAGTTCTACCGGCTTAGCACACCAGCGTTTATTGCAGACTAACATCCGTCCTTTACGCATAATTGTAAAAATGGGATATAATGTTTTATGCCCGCAGCAAAATCTAGCGTGCTAGACCCCCTGACCAATCCGTCTGATAACCCAGCGAACTGCCCCGTACGACCTTCGCCCAAGTTATTAAGCCTCGCTGACCGAGATTTGCTCACAATTAACATTCGGGTAGGATTTATGAGATAATCGTAAACATTAACGTCGTAGTGTAAATAATGTTTGACCTCAATCTGGTGTTCAGCGGTTCCTCGGACGAGGCACTTGTAACTTTATTTCGGTTTTTGTATTAAGAATAACAAGTCAATCAATAGTTAACCCTCGGTGGGTTTGCGCGGACCAGAGTTAAGTTCTAACCCAGGGAAATGTAGTGTTAAAATTTATGCACCTAACTGTCTTCAGGTCTGTAAACAAATTCACCACAGTAATCTATAGGATTAGTTTTTGCCCACGAATTCGTACGCGTAGACAATAACGTTAGTTGTTTGGTTGAAATTTGGCACATGTAACGTTGTGACCGAGTTACTTATTTTATTTCCTGTTTTAATAAAGTTATTCGCAATTATTTTAATTAAATTTATTCTCGTTAAAGTTTGCCTTATTAACTAATGTAAGACAATCTGTTACTATAATTTTAAACTAGTACGAGATAACGCTTCTGTGCACGATTAATCTTACGCAGCGCGCACCGAAAACCAGTTCCTTATCGAAAAAAAAATATGCGACTCGCTTGCGCCGCGGGCTTGCCTGAGTCCACGACCAACAGGCAATACGTGTCGTCTCGCGCGCTGGTACCTACCCATCGTTAATTTAAAAATAACTTTTTTATTTTTAAAAATGTTCAATTTTCAAAGTCCTAGTTGTGTCGTGGGCGCACTGATTTTTGAAACCCCCCGACTTCTTTTGGTGGGGCTAACCGCGTACTGCCTCGCACCCAATTTTGGGTGCGACGTTACGGCACAAGCACACACACACACGGCCCAACATCCGGGGAAGGAGCGAGGGCTGGTGCCCCTGTCCGCTCCAAGCCGCCTTACCCCCATCACCGCCGATCGTCTGCGGGCCCGCTCCACCGGACCTTCGACCCATAGAGGAGTACATAAGCTACGGAAGAAAAACCAGACAGGCCTTTACCCCCACGACCCGTTTCTCATCTCAATTTTTTCTTTCGGTTTTAATTTTATTTTTATATAACGTTTTTTTTAAATAATAAATGTTTTATATTTTTGTAGACGTTTGGTTTCATTGCCTTTATCCTTATTAGTATACAGTAGGCAACTTAAATATCCCATAGCGTCACACACACAGGTAGTTTATTACATGGATTAACACATAGAATAAAATTCCAAGGAAATGCAAAGTTCCCGTGGGACACGGATAAGGTGAATTCTATAGAAAATTACACTGTCCTTGATCGTAACAGGTTTGTTTTGTCCCAGGAAATAGCAAAGTTCCCGCGTGATAGGAATAACCGAATTCTATAGAAATTACACTGTCTGTGATTGAAAGTCTTATTCGATATCAGGAATAAAAAATACATTTGGCTGGAAAAGATAAGTACTTTTAAATAGCTTCAGCTGCTGCGGTTTGGGCTGAGCATTGATATATCAATCAGTCAGTACGTAATTTGAATTTTAGATTAGGTATATGTCACACCTAGGTAGGATTTGCTTTTGCCGCGTATTAAAGTATGAAACTTTACACTGTTGTGAACTACTTACCTACTACCTAACGCTGTGTTTTGTTTGTTTGAGATTCGATTAACAAGTTATTCACTACGAAAATTAATTAATGACTGGTTTTCAATGTTGCATAGGCATCATATATGTAGATGTTAAGCAAAGTTAAGGAAAATATGACCATTATTATTCCTTTAACTAGGTTCAACGTCAGATCCCTTAATCAACGTATAAAAATAGCAGTTACTAACTAGCTACACATTTTGCCATAATTTTCATCGCTATTTCTTGATATATTTCATTTTTTTTTTATAATATAGGGGGCAAACGAGCAGACGGATCGCCTGATGGTAAACAATTACCGTCGCCCATGGACACCTGCGACACCAGAAGAGTTACAAGTGCGTTGCCGGCCTTTTAGGTAGGAGTACGCTCTTTTTTTGAAAGCTTGAAGGTCATATCGGTCCGGGAATACCGCAGCAGGTACTTCATTCCAGAGCTTTGCTGTGCGAGGCAGGAAATTTCTGGAAAAACGCACAGTAGAAGACTGCCAACCATCCAGATGGTGAGGATGGAAGTGTTGTCGCGTAGGGCGGTGGCGGAAGGATGCGGCAGGGATCAACCCAAATAACTCCTCGGAGCACTCTCCCTTGTACATGCGATAGAAGATGCACAATGAAGCTACATCTCTAATGTAATGTATCTGTTACCGTTTTTTCACCTTTAACTTTAAGATTGTCACAAATAAATATTTTTCTTTCTTTCTTTCTTTCTTTTTCTCTACGCAGCGTCAAGGGATCAAGTCGATCAGAAATTCGTTGGCAGCCGACTATTCGAGTCGCCCTCCGCTCTATGCGATCCAGAGGGAGAAGCTGGTACTGGGGAGCCCCCGCCCACAGATGAGAGCAGTATTCCATATGGGGGCGAACCTGCGCCTTATAAAGCTGGAGGCGGTGGGCCGGAGTGAAATACCGTCTCGATCTGTTGAGCACGCCGAGCTTCTTCGAGGCTAATTTAGCCTTACCCTCCAAATGGTCGCGGAACTGGACTTCACACGAGATGTCAATACCAATGATTCCGATACTGGCTGTGGTCGCTAGGGGAGTGCCCTCGAAAAGAGGTGACGCGACAAACGCAGACTTTTTTACGGTAAACGAGCAAACCTGTGTCTTAATGGGGTTAAAACGGACTAAATTAAGTCGACCCCATTCTGAAACTTCTTTTAGGGAAGTTTCAATTTCAGACACAAGTTTGTTTCGACACTCCATGACGTTTTCCCGAGAAATACTGGCGCGGCCGGAGTAAGAGGCATCAACCGTACTATCATCCGCATAACAGTGAATGCCGCCGGTAGGCAGCATATCATTAACATGCAGAAGGAAAAGCGTAGGCGATAGCACACAGCCATGAGGGACACCAGCATTCACAGACATGGAATCAGAGCATGCACCGTCAACTACGACCTTTATGCTTCTGTCCGTTAGAAAGCTGCCGATCCATCCGCATAATTTCTCAGGAAGCCCAAAAGACGGAAGTTTTGAGAGGAGCGCTTTGTGCCAAACCCGATCGAAGGCCTTCGCTACATCTAAACTAACAGCCAATGCTTCACCCTTCGTCTCAATCGCCTGTGCCCAACGATGTGTTAGGTAAACCAGTAGATCACCAGCCAAGCGGCCGCTACGGAAACCGTATTGTCGGTCACTGAGCAATTGACGATCCTCTAGGTACCGAAGGAGCTGGCAGTTAATAACGGACTCCATTATCTTTGAGAACAGGGGAGTTATGGCTATTGGCCTATAGGTAGATGGATTTGAGCGGTCACCTTTTTTAGGGATCGGGTGCACCAGAGCAGACTTCCAAGAGATCGGGACTACGCCAGAAGAGTAGGAGAGTCGAAAAAGACGCGTTAAAACCGGAGCCAACTCAGGAGCGCACATCTTCAACACCACCGGAGGGATTCCATCAGGCCCAGTAGACTTATGGATATCGAGGGAGAGAAGTGTTTTACGCACAGAGCTTTGGTGGAACCGGATATCCGGCATACAGCTCTCACAACGCGGTATGGTCGGCGGCATGCGTCCCCCGTCATCCAAAGTCGAGTTGGACGCAAAGAATTTACCTAGAAGATCGGCTTTTTCCTTTGCGTCGTGGGCCAAACAATCGTTATCCGCGCGTAGAAGCGGAAAAGACGGCGTGCAGAAATTCCCCTGGATAGCTTTGGCATGAGATCAGAACGCACGAGTTCCCGAAGGGAGGCGCTCTAGCCTCTCGCCAATTCTACCAATGTGCAACGATTTAGCTCTGGCAATGTCTCTTTTAAGGGACCTGGAGGCAAAGTTAAACTCCCTTTTTAATGCACTGGTCTTTACATCCCGTATCTTCGCCGCATTTACCCAGGCTTGGTAACATTCCTGCTTTTTCATTTAAATAACTTACATTGGCGAAATGAAATATACAGGTGGCACAGAACGTTAAACTTTTTCGAAAATGGGGTGTTATTTAGGCCTAGTACTATCCCCTACCCTGACTACGGAGCTAAACCTCGGGCATATTAAAATGTAAATATTATGTAGATATCCATTAGCGTTGTCATCATCATTAAATATAATATTTTAATGTCTTTATTTTTTTATTTTAATAGGACTTTCTGACCACCACAATCTTCTAATATATAAAAATCTCGCGTCACGGTGTTTGTTACCGAACTCCTCCGAAACGGCTAGACCGATTTTTATGAAACTTTTTTATCTATACTCGGTAGGCCTGAGAATAGGTCGTAGGCTATTTTTTATCCCCCCCCATTCTTCGCGGACGAAGTCAAAAAAAAAAATCAAAACGTTTATTCTGCAAGTAGGCCGCAAAGGGCTCTTTTACATGTCACTTTTTTTTAAAACTACCAGCGCTTTCGTAAGGACCATCATTGCCAAGAAGAATGCGCCGCAAGAAACTTGGCAGGAAGTCATCTTTTCTAAATTACAATAATAATATAATAAATTACAAACTCTTAAAAATTACAAACTAAAAAAACCATACAAAAATATAGAATTAAGTAAAAAAAAATAATAATTAAGTTACTAAACAAAAATTAAAACTAAAAATTACAATCTAAATTTGGCCCCTTAGGTAGGGTGCCCATCACGTTAATTTTAATATTAGTCTCTGTTTTTGTACCTACTTTTATTGTTTAATAAAGTATTAAATATTAAATAATATAATCTAGTAATAAAAAAAATAAATAAATAATTAAGTATATAAAAAAAACAATACAGGGATGTATTGGGTCCCTTAGTTAAAAATCTAAAACTATACCTACATCTTAACTATATCTACGTTTAGTGGAAGTGTAGAATGCTTCCACCGTCAAAAAAAAATAAAAAAGGAAAAAATAATAGTGACTAGTTAATAAAGTATTAATTAAAATATAAAAGTTTAAATCCATAAGCTTAACAATATACTTACAGCCTTAAATATATAGCAAAGGGATGTATAAAGTCCCTGAGTTAATAATAAATAAAAAATTCAGAGATGTATATAGTCTCTAAATGTCAACGTAATTTAGTTACATAATCATTAGAGGTGTAAGAAGCCTCCAAGGTCAAAGTTAATAATAATATTAATATAAAGAGCTGGAGATGTATAAGGTCTCCGAATATCAATCAAATAGGTACTAATAGGTAGATAGGTATTTAATTAAGTGGACAACGGCAACAGAACCAGAAACTAGCCGCGGATTGCGCCGGGACACTACAAGTCACACTTCACATCACTTCACATTGCAAAACACATCCACATAAACATAAACACACACACATACACACACACGCACACACAAACACGAGTGCATCACATCACATATCGACATCCTAATTATCTTCGGCTTTCAGTCTTGGCCATGTCGCATTATCACGCAAGTACTCCTCAACTTTATAGTCTCTTTAGAGCAGGGCTGGGCAAAATACATGCTTTGCTTTAATTAAAATACAAATTACAAAATACTATCTCGCATGTATTTAAAATACGAAATACAAAATACTTTTAAGTCGGGTATTTGAAATATAAAATACAAAATACAGTATTTCAGGTATTTTTATTTAAAATACAAAATACAAATTACAAAATACTAAGTAGAATTAAAACTAATCCAACACGGCATGGGCAAGCAGAGTAAAAGAAAATGACTCTCTTTAAACATGAAACTACCGTGAGGTCGTGAGACTCACTCATAGTGAAACAGTACAGATTATGGTCCGAGAGCTGGCACCAATTTTTGGGTAGGTGTTTGAGGCAAGCTGAAAACTTGTCAAATACTTCTCCTATTATACCTCAACACGAAACTGCAAACCTGGCTGGTGAGTAGCGGGGCTAAATGAACCTATGAATTTTTAATTTTTGTGTTTTTTTTTTGTTTAAAAAAATATATTTGAGGCAATATGCAATTTTTATATGTTGTTGTTTAATGTTTAAAGAATAAAAAAATATTAAGCCAGACGATTTAGTCGGGGCTTTAATATTGCCAGGCGCGTGCAAACATATTTTTCATAAAAATAAAAAAAAATGTAATTTGAGGCAACTTGAAATTTTAATAGGGTATTTATTATTTATAACTAAAAAATAAGATTCTCAAAAAGACAGGTCATTTTGGTGGGACTTTCTACCTGCCAGGTGATCTAACAAATATACTCACTCGCACGGATATATCATTTGTTAGATCACCTGGCAGGTAGAAAGTCCCACCAAAATGAGCTGTCTTTTTGAGAATCTTATTATATTATATTTTTTTGAAAAATAAAAATATGTTTGCACGCGCCTGGCAATATTAAAGCCCCGACTAAATCGTCTGGCTTTTTTTTTTATTCTTTAAACTACAACATATTAAAATTGCATATTGCCTCAAATCTATTTTTGGTACAAAAAATAAATAAAAATTAAAAATTCATAGGTTCATTTAGCCCCGCTAATCACCAGCCAGGTCTGCAATTTTGTGTTGGGGTATAATAGGAGAAGTATGTGACAAGTTTTCAGCTTGCCTCAAACACCTGCCCAAAAATTGGTGCCAGCTCTCCTACTATTACTCACGTTTCAAAACGAGTCGAGTTTAACTCGACAGTTTCGGACTAATCCGTAACCCTTCCTCTCGGAAGAGCACGCTACGGCTGTGCCAAACGTGCACTCAAGTACGCTACGGCCTGAAATACCTATGTCGACTTAAACTAGTTTTGAGACGTGGGTAATCTGTATTATTTTACTAAAAATTACTCTCATGAAAGGAAACTAGGTACTTTTACTGATTAAAAGCAGAGTTTCCTTTCCTAAACACCAGACTTAAATGTTATCTGCCTCTCATAGGGGAATGAATAAAGTTATGTCTACACCGGTGCGTTTTCATGTTCAACTTAAGATTGCTAAATGAAATCTAAAAGTATTTTGTTAAAATGTATTTTGAAGTCATAAGTATTTGAAATACTAACTACAAAATACCTTAGCGTCAGGTATTTGAAATACGAATTACAAATTACATTTTCAGCGAGTAATTGAAATACAAATACCAAATACGTATTTGTATTTCAATTACGTATTTCAATTACAAGTAATTCAAATACTGCCCAGCCCTGCTTTAGAGTCGCGGGCAACAGCTAGTATTTATATGTATATTTTCAGGCATTGATGTAATACAAACTAGATTTGTAGACAGATCGCAAACATGAGGAACCTCAAATGTAGACTGCAGTCTCGAACTCAACTGACAGCTAATCAGTCGTCGTTGTGACACCGACCGTTACATACCGGGCGAAAAATGGGGAAATACACGGTAAAATCTTGCGATTCCATTATCAACACACACAATAAAGCAAGTGGCATTACTTTTCATGCGTAAGTTCAGTTTTCAGTTACTCATATTATTCTGTATGTGACCAAAAATTAATAAAAATATCTAATATCGAACTGTAAGTTCAGTGTGGCCAGTATAATCATAGTTAGGTTTTCCCAACCTTTAGGGGGAATTTCGCATATTGTATGGAATCTCTATTTAACCTGTGCTATTAAATTTATGTTGCATGTTTACTTTGTAGGGTACCGAAAGATGAAGTGCGCCGTCGGATCTGGATAGAAAAAATCAGATTACTAAGACGGGAAACCGACTGGCTACCTACAAAATCAACAAAAATTTGCTCGAAACATTTTCTTGAGCAACATAAAAAAAAACAACAACAGATGGTGGTTACGTTCACTCATGCATAAGTGAACGTGAAGCGAACTCGAAAGTGCGAGCTTGGATTCGAAACCAACGAACCTCTGGTTGAGACGCCATAAGTCGAACCACTAGGCTACCTCGGGTTTGAGTATAGGTATAATAAATAAATGATTAAAATAAATTGTACCCAGAAAAAAATAAAAACAAAAAAAATTAAAACGTCCGAGACAAAAATACTTACATGTATCTATTTTAATGGTCGTTGTGTTTTCTATATTGTGGTTTTATTATATTATATTTGTGTTATGAAAAAAACTTTCGTTTTATTTTACGCCTTTCAATAGATATACTTAATTCGCACTAATATTATAAAATGGCACTGGCAACAGCTGCTAGTAGGTGCAGTAGTAGTAGTAGTATTTGAAACCCAATTAATTATGGTTTTGTCCACCCAGTTAACATTATGAACTAATAAAAATTTTCTTCGTGTAATTTATTATTTAGGGGGAAATTTGCGTAAGGTAAGCAACACCAAGCCTTAAATATCGTCATCTTTATCACATTCATAAACGGCGCAATGCGAGCATACTAGTGGAAGAGAGACAAACATATGTCTCATTTATTATTTTGTTGATTTCAAAGCTACGTTGTCAAATTTCAAAACTGGCACGCGTTTTGTTGAGGCGGTAGTATGAAGTTTGTCACTCTAGATTATATAACTCACTGTTTTCAGGAGAGTCTAAGGTCCATCCGGTATACTTAAATCAAACTGTTGTAACCTACCCTAAATAAGATATTATAAAATTGATCCGAAATCTTTCATCAGATGGTTGGTGTAGTTTGACTAAGTGCCTACCCAAGTAAAGATTTTTCATCGGAATTTTGGATCGAAGTCAAGATCAAATCATTTATTGTCAGAAAGTGAGTAATTATATAGATGGTAACAAAGATATTAAAGTTCGTCACAATCAGCCAGTATTTGGCGAACAATTGTTCGGTAGATACGCTTACCGCATGTCACTGAATCAATAAAATGTCTAAATATAATAAAAATAGAAATCATAAAACTAACAATAATTAAAATAGAAAATGTCAATGTCATGCAATAAAAGTGCGGATGCAATGTCAATTGAATAAAAAAAAACAAACAAGCAGTAGATAAACCCACAATCATTGGTACAAGAATGGAGATGTCAAAAATGCAATGCCAATTAATACAATGTCAATCGTACAATTCAAAGTAAATAATGTCAAAAAAAATATAAAATTTACATGTATGGGAATGTAAGAAACGCAAAAGAAAAAATAAAAATGATGAAGATGTGGACATTCTTTTGACGCCGTACAATCAAACAGTAAATGGATGGAAACATTCTGTCAATCACTAGTCAATCACAATTCAAAATCTAGAAAAACAAGCTCCGGGTGACTTCGTCCGCAGTCCCATGTCGTCACCTTCTTAAACCGTCCACAGTGTTATATTTTCATCAGCCTACAATTCCTAACTCATCCACTTTCTGAGATCGTCAATATCCCATTTTATCTACATTCTTATTTTGAGCACGGTGCCATCTCGTCCACTTCCTTTTATCGACCACAGTAGTAGTACTTGGTCAGCAGTGCCAACTCGTCCACTTCCTTTTATCGACCACAGTAGTAGTACTTGGTCAGCAGTGCCAACTCGTCCACATTCCTTTATTGACCACAGTGCAGCTTAGCATAAATAGAAATACTTATTGACGAGTTGGCACTGTAGTCGAAATAAGAATGTTGACGAGTGGGCACTGTGGTCGAAATAAAAATGTTGACGAGTTCGTAGTGTTGCCCACGTAGGAAAGCGGACAAGATAGGAAAGTGACGATATAGGGAATGTTGTCGAATCAGAAGTAGACCATAATATCGCACCCCCAGCCGAATAAAGCGGTAATATGAAATGCCTTAGTTTGAAACTAAGCTTTATCTGGTCGCTTTATGGCTGGAGGTGCAATATGACAATGAGGACGATTTAAGAAAGTGACGAAATGGGATTGTGGACGATGTCGTCCTGAGCCGAGAAACATCATAGAGATGTTCAATTAAACTTGCCTAACTTTACTACTGTAATAATCCGGACTAAGTATTTTTACGACACAGTGTCAAATTTATCAACACCTAGGCTATTTAGTTCAAGGAAGTTATAAAGCCGAACTTCGAAAAATTAAATATTGTGATTTTACTACAAAATGGCGAATGTAAATATATTGATGGAACTAGGTCGACAATCGGCCTTTACGCCCTAGTTTCGCATAATTTCAGTGTCTACGTTGCACTTTTCCTTTTGTTCAAACATATCCTTCACACTTTGGAACCTCTATCTGCCAGAGCATAGCACTTTACGTTCTTCGGAGCGGTGAAGCTTTTCACACCCCACAATTCGGTCAACGCAGCGAAACACTAAATAAGAGTAAATAAACTAAATACTAAGTAAAAAATGGTTTTCACAAACAAGTCTAATTATACGTGTTATTACGTGTGGCAGCCGCCGTGACGTGCGACTCCGAGAGAAAGGGCTACGGATTAGCCCGAAACATGTCGAGTTAAACTCGTTTTGAGACGTGAGTGATCCGTTTATTTTCACTATGAGTGAGTCTCACGGTAGTTTCATGTTTGGATCCTACGATGACATGCACGAATACAAAACACTCAGACACACAGGCAGCCCTTTGACATACCCCACCCTAAGTTAAACTAAAATTTACTTCAGGATTCGAATCTTCGCGCAAAATATAACTACTGGGTGTGTGACATTTCGTAGCCATAAATATGGACAAACCAATCGAGACGTTAGGCAAATTCCTAACAAAAGCGCTAATCCATAAGTACAGTACCTACTATTACAAAATCTTACGAAGCTAATTAAGGCACGAACAGCCCTTCGTCGGCTATTGGGGGCAGTGGGTCGGCCCAGCTCCA